>OMNZ01070053.1:8578-24066 GCA_900303255.1 Lesueurigobius sanzi | reverse complement strand
TTTGAGAAATAAAAACTAGCTATTTCTTGTGAAGAATTTTTTACTCAAAAACATGACATTATTTCTTATAACAAGGAATAAACACTTTTTGAATCTTCTTTAGCATCAAACAAAGAATATTTTTTTCTTATTTTAATGAATTTAAGAACTGATGCTTACACATATCCATACATTTCCAGAAGACACACCAAAAATAAAATTATTCTCATTTTAGGCATAATTTGCTTAAACATTACAATTTATTGAGTAGATATTGCTTAAAAAAGGGATATAATTTAGAACATTTTGCTTAAATCTAGCAACATTTTTTGTCATATAAGAATCATTTCCTGATTTTCATCAATTCTTTGAGGATATATTGCTTAAATCTAGCAGTTGATTTGCTTTTGATGATTTTGACTTGTTTTTTAATAAGAAAAATATTCTTAAAAATAAGAATTCTTAGCAAGGAAAAAATGCTTACCGCATTGGCAGATTTCTTTTGCTTAAAACAAGACATTTTGTCTTGTTTTAAGATTTTTTTCCTTGTTTTTAGTAGGGCACTTTTTGCAGTGTACCACCTCTTAAAATATTTGACCTCCCAAATAGGCCTAGAGTGAGATCAAATAAGGACTAAACCAGGTCAAAAAGAGTCTAAAATAGATCCAAATTATGGGAGGCAACATCAGGTCCTCAGGCATATATCCTTTTACCAGCCCAGGAGATACTGAAAGAAACAATTGCACACAACAAAGATCAAATATTGTTTAAGTAGTCGACCAAACCTGCCTATCCATATAGTGTGTAAACCATGAACAATTCATTATGACTCATACTTAGTAACTACTTTACTTCTACAGTAAATGATTTCTTAACTTCTATTTATTATATTATAAACGTATACTTCCATGCACATCTTTGTGAGCAGTTCTAGAGTGGACACTGTAAATATAAATAGTTATCGCAGGCAAGGATTCTTCAGTCGTCATCTGTACTTTGTAGATCAGGCTTCTCCAACCAGCTCACCAAAGACTTTTACATTTCTACAGATGTGTTTTTTTGTCCTGAACAAAACCAATACACTACAAAAAGTACAAATCATGGGTTTAAATGGCTCATTCAGAATATTAATCTTGTTTTGAGTATAGATTAGAATTATTTACTCCTGTTGGAGGTTGGAGACCCCTGCTGTAGATGAACTGTGGGATGTTTCGCTCTTCATCCAGGGAGCTTCGTCAGCTGGCGCAATAAATTGTTTCTTCATAGTAAGTATATAAGTATTCAAAAATAATGAATAACCAAAGTATCTGAATAACTATTGATTAGAAGTATTAATTTACTGTGGTAGTTGTTCAGTATGAGTTGCTTAATTGATGAATTGTTGAAGTGTTAGTTCATCATTTGTTAGAGGTTTGTTACAGTTATTATAAAGTTTGAGAACCACGACTCGTCAGTGGTGGAAGAAGTACTCAATATTCTTACTGAAGTAAAAGTGCAGATACAGGACCAAGAATTTAGTACTACTACTCAGCACTAAACCAGGTTTAAGCTGGGACTAAACCGGGAGTAAACCAGGTCTAAATCAGTACCAAACCAGGACTAAACTATGACTAAACCAGGTTTAAACAGGACTAAACAAGGACTAAACTGGGACTGAACCAGGTCTAAACTGGAACTAAAAAAGGTCTAAATCAGGACTAAACCAGATTTTAAACAGGACTAAACAAGTACTAAACTGGTACTGAACCAGGCATAAACTGGAACTGAAAAAGGTCTAAATCAGGACTAAACCAGGTTTAAACCAGGTCTAAACAAGGACTAAACTGGGACTGAACCAGGTCTAAACTGGAACTAAAAAAAGGTCTAAATCAGGATTAAACCAGGTCTAAACTGGGACTAAACCAGTTCGTCGTAGGTCGTCACTTTGAAAATAAAATACAGATACAGGCTCTGAAATGTAGTGAAGTCAAAGTAAAAACTATTCATCATAAAATGTACTTAAGTAAAGTCAAAGTACCTATAATTTGTACTTTTTACTTATACATTTCACTTCGTTACTTTCCACCCGTGCAGCTCGTAACACTTTACATTTTGATAGGGCTGAAAACTGAGCGTGAGAGCTTCTGAACTCGCGTAAGTTGCATCATGGCAGGCAGACGAGTGGGGGCTGGGGGGGTGGGCTGTGGAGGGGAGGCAGAGGCCGACTACCTGCGGAGATCCGGCATCCAAATGAGAACATAATAACAACATCAGAGCGCGCCGAGAGAGGCCCTGTCTACGGCACATGACAGCGGTACTACAGAGAAGTCACATAATTAAGAAACACACTTAGTGTTTTGTCAGAAGTGGCCATCAGCGCGGCGGAGACGGACTCTTTCAGCTCCGCGCGAGGTTGTGTGTTAGCGTGTTCGAGACGGGACGGTAATGAGAGAGGAAGAGGGAGTAAACACCGAGGAAAATCAATCAAATTGTTTAAGGAGAGAAAAACACAGTATCATAAATAATAGATAAAAAAGACATCAATTTGAACAGTTTGTTTAAATTTATGGTTTTAATTTGTTGATATATTACCGTATTTTCCGGACTATAAGTTGCACCAACCAAAAAAATGTATAATGAAGAAGAAAAAAACATATATAAGTCGCACTGGACTATAATACTATTGTAATCGATGGACTTCGAGTCTGTAAATAAAGTTATATATATAAGTCCATTTTTCCGAGACCAAAAACAGACATTTCATCTTGAAAGGCAAGTTATAATAATAACAATAGAATAGAGAATAACAAGCTGAATAGGTGTCTGGTATGTTAACGTAGCATTCATATATATAAGTCGCACCTGAGTATAAGTCCCAGGACCAGCCAAACTATGAGAAAAAGTGCCACTTATAGTCCGGAAAATACGGTAGTTAGATTTTGGATGTCTTGTTTAGCTTTTGAAATTATGACATATCTATACAGACTTTTGTTGGTTGCATTATATGCGTGTCAAATGCACCACACTATTCAATATTTGTGAATGAACAGGTGTGGGAAACACGGCTGGATCGACAGCGCAGCGACGTTGTAGTGACTTCCTGATAAAGTCAGAGCAACTCGACAAAAAATAGCCATAAATGGTGAGACCTATTTTCACTTTGACATTAAAACAAAGATGGTATTAGCCAAAATCTCCATTTCCCCCCTGCTCTGTCTTGCCTTAAATGGAAAGTTTTGTTCTCTCCACGCACAAAAAAGCACTGTGAGTGACTTTTAATTTTTTTTTTTTAAAGGTACACTGCGTAACATTTTGGATTGAACTGTTGTACTGTCCTCGCTCACAAGTCAGATCTCATGAGACATGAGCCGCTCACAGCAGCACGTAGACACATGATCGTTTCTCAATTCTCTTGTGTGTTTCAGCAATAAAAAAACACTACCTGTAATAAAAGAAATGCTTGTATTTTGTGTGAAATGTACCTCCAACGTGGTTTGCGCTCTTCATTAATGTGTACGATTTTGGTGGTGATGATGGACAGGGACAGAAAGAAGAAAAAGCAAAGGAGAGGAGGGGGAGAGTACATTGACGGCTAGAGGGTGTGTGTGTGTGTGTGTGTGTGTGTGTGTGTGTGTGGGGGGGGGGGGCACATAAATAGACCCATCTTTCCATCTGATGAGCAGCTTGTCCATAATAAGGAATCACTATCTCTTGCCAAGTCCGTTTCCGGATGTGTAGATTGATAAGGTTCGGCCTCCGACTGATTGCTTTTGCCTTCGCTCTCAAAATCTACTTGACTCTAAAATTATGTGTGTTAGGTACATTTCTTGACGTCAGGATGTTGATTCAGGTTATTCTGACATCTTTAGGTCCATACTCAGATGCGTTATATCTTTCGTAAACATTATTGAAAACTTGTTTCTAACACATTGCATTTTTTCTCCTCATTTATCCATCCATCTTCTTTAGCTTATCCATTTAAAACAAATCCAAAGTCTGAATTACACAAAGTAAAAAAAAACAATACAACCAAAATATGTATAATACTAATTAGGTAAGAAGAAAAGAAAAGTATTCTGTATATCGTTTCACACACAATATGTACAGTATGTGGCAATTGTTATCAATTCCGACAAGATATTTGAGTTTAGTTTAAGTCTTTAGGTGAAAATGCAATTTGTAATGGATATTTCAAGCAAAGGTGAACGTGCCAATGGGGTAACCATGTTAAATGCCTAAATCGGAAATAGTCCTGCAAGTAAATATGCCAAAAGAGATCACAACTCTTTAATAAAGCGAATACACAGCATCCATTTTACCCGTATAATTGTGTTATTTCTAAGAAGCGATTGCCGATCCTTCAAGTGATAACCCAGTCAAATTCAGCGAAGTGCATTCCTCTTATTTCGCTGTGTTTTTCCTCCCAACTACCGGACAGATGATGTGGCCATCTTGAGATCGTTTGTCATCTGTCGAGCGGCACTGACCTTGCAACGCATGCCGACCGTTGCTCTGATATCATCTTTTATGGGTGTAAAAAAAATAAGTCTGACGGAGGGAGAGTGAGGGAGAGAGACAGTTCGTTTCTCTCCTTCCCCCCTGTGGTAAAGACAACATTTATGCCTTCCTTTCGCGACGGCACTTAAATAAGACGCAATCGAGGAAATCCATTATGGGATGCTTCTTAAAAAGTGTGACCAATCCTTGTTTAGTGAATTAGCATGTGGAGAATGTGATGTCTGTCTTTTCATCCCTCGACATGGACAGATTCAACTTGGATTTGATGATGGAAAGAGATTTTCTTGTTGTTTGCTGAAATGGCGGGATGATGCCTCGGCCAAACCCTGCTTATCTCCTTTCTTCATATACAAAAGCATTAATGTGCGCGACTATGTGCTTTGCTATTGTTTGGTGTTTAACAGCTTAAAAAGATGCAATGTCGTTGGAGTAACTGGCAGAGTTGGCCGTGGTGCGCTGCGAGGACAGAGACTCAAAATAGTCACAGAATCCTATTTACTGTCAAAGTTATACCATCAAATGATCCAGGATTAGTTTTCACATTATAACTTTAAAGATGGCACTGAGAGAGATAAATTTTAAAAGTAAACAATCTACCTCCCTCTCTCCCTGAATGTGCCTAAATACCTCTTCTTTGTTCTCTCACATTGGCTGCTGTATTAATTTATTTTTTGAACATGGACAGGTATGGGTTGATTGACAGAGCAAAACTCCTCCCATTGGTCAACGTTACGGCAACGGGGACTCTGATTAGTGGCAAAGATCAGCAAGGGGAGGGACTTAAGAGAAATATTATTATTTTGTTCATTATTATGGCCAATTGGATGTATTGTATTCTCTTTAGACTCACAAACTACCACTTTAAAGTTGTGAGGAAGGAGAAAGAAAGAAAGAAAGAAAGAAAGAAAGAAAGAAAGAAAGAAAGAGCATCTTTATTGTCCCCATAGGGAAATTTGTCCTGTTGTACGGGTTGATTGACAGGCCCGGCTCAGAGCAAAACTCCTCCCATTGGTTCTATTATTCTATTAAATTTAGACTCACAAACTACCACTTTGAAGTTGCGAGGAAGGAAACTCACAATCGTCATAGAACCGTAGTTACTGTGGAAAGTTATTCTCAAAGTTACTACTTCTTCCCTGTCATTATTTTTTAAAAGAAATATGGGTTGATTGACAGGCCCGGCTCAGAGCAAAACTCCTCCCACTGGTTCTATTTAGACAAACTACCACTTCAACGATGCGAGGGATAGAAACTCACAATCGTCATAGAACCGTAGTTACTGTGGAAAGTTGCTATCAAATGATCGTCTTCAAGTATAGTGCTAATTCTATACTTTTAATCCCCCGCGTTCCCCTCCCAACACCAACCTTTTTTTTTTCTTTCTTTCCTTTCGAAACCTAATAAAAAAAAGCTACAAAACCATAAAGTTAACAACAATTTCTGGAAACTGGCAAATGCATGGAGGGCTGATTTTACAAGGATTCCTGGCCAGTGAATCACGCCGTTCCGTGGGCTCATCCCTCTCACAACAGATTATTAAAGCAAAGGGAAAGTGAGGGGTGCAGCGGAGGGCAAACAGGACGGAAGGGAGAGAGAAAGAGAGATGTGAGAATGGATATAGAGATGTAAGGGTGTAAATCTTAGTTGAGTTCAGAGGGGATTTGGTGTGCTTTCTATCGCTGAACATGGGTTTATGGGGAGAATATTATAAAAATGTTAAGTGTCGGGTGTAAAGTATTAGCAGCTAAATGTTATAAAGGACTCAAAACATTAGGCTCAGCAACCACTAAAGAGTTCAGATCTTAACAATCAGAATCAAGACAATGAGCAGTGGTTCGACAGGTCTATCCTTAATACAAGCTATTGGGAAATAATGGATGCAACACTGGACTGAAATAAATCTTGTGATGTCGCAAAAGGTTATTAAAACAATGCAACACCAAATCTGACTTTGTTTATGTTGGGGTTTTTTCTGGCCAAGAAGTGCAAAATCGTATACTAAAGGTGTATTCACAGTATGTAGCCACAATAATTGCCAAATTCCAAGGACATACTATGTATCCCTTGTGGCATAGTGGTACAGTATGAGATCGAATCCTATACTGAAATGGCTACCTCTATGTTAGTACCTCAGGAAGTTGTCTCCTACTGGTCCCAGAGTCAAAACTAAACACTGTGAGGCTGTGTTTCAGTTTTATGAATCTAAAATCTGGAACAGACTTCCAGAAGATTTGAGACAGGCCTCAAGGAAATGTTCAAATCCAGCCTGAAAACGGTGCTATTTAGTTATGCATATGACACTGAAAGTATTTTAGTTTGATCTTTTAATTCCAGGTCTCATATCCCAGGGCTGCCATATGAGACCTGGGTCTTTAGCAAATAGTATCTCCACGAGTAAATGTAGAGACTAACAGTTTTCTGCATTGGAAAGAGGAGGGTTGGGGCTTTAAGATGGGTCCAGCCATGTCCTTCTTGGCCTCCAGGGGGCGATGTAAGGTTGCGTTGGCCCAGGGATTCAAAACGGTATTAGGTAAAAACTTGGGGTTTTTTTGTCTGAAAAGTTGACTTTTTCATCCTGAACATGTGTCAATGATCAGCGGCCATCTTGTTTTCTGTTTACATAGAACATGGAGGGCAAAAGTATATAGTAACATTTGTGTCAGAAATTAGCAATTCTGTGGGGCAACATTTAGGACAAACTTTTTGTTGTTGTTTTTTCTCAAAAAATGCAAATATATGGAGAATAAACACAGATTTCACATAGAAGGTCAGATATATAGCCTTTTACTACAGCCTTTATTTTCCATCTCCTGGGCCAGGTCTAACCCACAAAACATCTTATAATGTCCACAGCCATATTCATTGACTTTTTGCATATAGGGAAAGAGTGAGGTGAGAAAGTCAATTTTTGCCTAATTGTCTTGTTGTTTTTCTGCTTCTATCATGACTTACTTCATACTTCATTGATATGACTCTAATACAGCATTCAGATGATACTAGTTATAACAAAACAATATATTTTTTAAACAAAATAAATGCCAGGCGAAAATAAGAATAAAAAATGCCCAAAGACCTGGTAGGGTTCATGTAAGTAATGAATAATTATATTTGTGTTTTCAGTGAAGACAACGGGATTAACTCAACTGAACTTTCTGTTTTTCCATACTATAACCAGGAGTCCTTTTTTTTTTTCATCTTCAAAATTTTCCGAAAAGGTCAAACCCACGTCGTCACATTCATAATCTTGCAAATGCGCCTTCCCAGTTTGACTCCCTCATTAACCCATGCACCGTCCCTCTGTTCCTATAGCTGTTCCCATGCACTCGGGCCTGTTGATGCCAGCGGTGAGTGTGCGCCAGGGGCTATACTCGTGCTCCATATCAACCCCAACCTCCCACTACCCCCCGCCCAACATGTCACCCAAGCCTGTGTCCACTGCAAGCTGCTCCCGCCGCCAAACATATGGGTGCACCGAAACTTCTGTGCCATCCATGAATATTTGATTCCCCCGTTTATGTGTGCGCCAACGAGACAAAGCCGGAGTAAAGGACGGCGAGAGGGAAGGTTTTTTTTTTTGTTTTTTTTCCCGCTTGTCACGGCAGAAACGGCTTACTTTGTGGCGCCCTAATTGCCGATCCTGAATGAGGATCTCTCAGCGCTAAACACGTGAAATTGAAATGACAAAATGGCGGTGTAATCGAATATATTCAACGATGAAAAATTAAGAGGGAAAGTTGGAGTTTCTTCCGAGATGGGGATCAGGGGGCAGTTATTACCCGGGGGCTGCCACACAAAGAACCTTAGTGTTGGAGGGGCAGCTTAACGCTCTGCCAGTTACTGTACCTAATATGTAACCATATCTGTTTTAAAAGGACGATTCATATTACTGTGAATGCATGAGAAAACTTGTTCCCATCAGTTTTGAACGGAAATCCGAATCCTCGTAATGGCCCTGCGCAACAAACGCACATTCAGCTGCGAGCGTCTGGGCCTTTCTTTGTGGGAAAGCGTTTTAAAAGATGGGAACATTATATTTTTTGTATTGATATAAAACATCTCTCTTGGACAGGACAATGGTGCGTATTGTTGCTGTGGATGGCTCCAAAGGTCAGCGGTGGACACAGCGCAGGCAGACAAGGGCGGCACTCAATGTAAAATTAGGTTATATGTGATCAACTAAGTTATTAATCGGATTAAAATGGATTCCCTCCGCCGGCTGTTTAACTAGGCAGGCGCAGGGGGATGGAAAAAGACATAAAAAAGGAACAATGGTGGTGTGTTGAAAGAAAAGTTATTGTTTTAACAAGACCGTTTTCTGCTAAACTGATTCTTCAGAGATGTTTGGCCTTGTTTGGTAATGTTCCCACATCTCAAAGTAGCAACATTGCGATCTTTGACTAGTGATTTCATTCCTCAAATTGCATTCATACAGATATCAGAACGATGTATGTTTTCGGACTAAATAGTGATGGGATTTGTGGATCTTTTTTCGGGAACAGTTCATTTAAGAGTGGTTGGTTGACTGTGTAATTTTTAAAATGAAAACTACTATTGTCTTAGACCTAGTGATGAGACGTTCATGACCGAATCGGTTCTTTCTAACGGCTCTCTCAGTTGTGAAAAGAGCTGGATCTTTATTTCTGTCAACTTTACATGGATTAACCCTAAATGGACTCCAGAATTAGTGCGGCAGGAGAGGAGGCAACACGAGGGAGGGATTTTTGCGATAAAAATGATTTCGTCAGTTGTAACCTTTTTTCATTGACTGTATTCATACTCATTTTCAAAGAGTAACTATCTGCCCCATTATATTATATTTTTTGGATAATTTTAATAAGAAATGTACCTGTCTATACAGGACCCACTTTCAACATTGCAAGACAATACAAAATTCAACTTAAAATGATTTGCAATTTGGTCATTTTTGTACATTTACTATTAAAATATAGCATTTCTTTGTGGCGTTTAGTTGGTTTACGCACTGATTATACTTCTTCCTATCAAACATTATCAAAAGAATGATCCATAATAGTGTTGAGAACCACTGATTTAAACAATCCATCTCAAAAGGCTCTTTTACATGAGCGGATCCCAAAGACTCGGCTCCCAGTAAAGAGCCATAATCCCATCACTAATTTGTTCAGATGCACGCATGCATTTTGAGTAAAATTGCTACTGCTTACATCAAGATCATTCCAACCTTTGGAAATTGCCGCAGTTAATATAAAGACGTGTTTCTGTGACGTCTGCCCTGCATCACTGACAAAAACCTGCATTTCATACTTCCAAAGACTCTGGATGTGTATGCAGTACTGCAAGAGCTAAATATTCGCTCCAGTCCGTGCACCCCCAGCTGTCAACAGCGGCTCGGCATTTTGTATACCATTTCCGCTGTTTTCTCCCATTCATATACATTACAAAACATATATTAATATGAACACTTTATTAAGGACACAGAATAAGGTCCATAGAGTTAAAATAAAAGTAAATAAATACATAAATACACTCCTAGCGTGCTTAATGTAGGACCTTTAACTGCCATGTTGAATTGTTAGGTGACCTGTCCACCTCAAAAAGACAAACTTTCCAATCATACCTATACCTTCACCATAACCATAACCACTCTAATTACAACATGCCGTCTTCTTCCCAAACCCTCTACCCTTAATAAAACACAAGCTGTTTAAATCCAAAGCGGTTGGGGATCCAGTTTATACCTCTGAATTAAGCGCAATCCTCCAAGTGCTAACGTTGTAACGCTTGCGAGCTTCTTCTCCACCTCGACGCTTTTGCTCGTCTTACCCCCCCCTCTCGCTTGTTTTTATGTATTCTGTTGCTTTCTACCATTCTTCTTACTCGCTTCTGTTTATTTGACATTTATTTATTTGCCATTTCTTGATGTCGAAATCAAACATGTTTTTAGCGGCTGGTCGGGATCGCCCCGTTCGCGCCGGGAGAAGCGCTACGACTTATTTGTCGTTAATTGCCGCGGCGCTTTTCAAACACGCCGACTTCTCTGTCTGTCTCGCTCGCTACCTGTGTGTTTTTTGTTTTGTTTTTATTAGTATCGCGGCATGCCTCCATTGATGTGGAATAACAGAGGGAATAAAAGTTGACATAGTTTTTGAGTTTTTTTTTGCCCCCCCCCCCAATCCCTTCCCCCCCTCTCTCCCCGCTCGCCTTGTTGTTCTTTATATATCCGCGCGTTTCCTTGAAGTCGTGGCGGTATTGTCTCATTACTTGTCGACTAGCTGCGTAAGTGTAGTTATTATGCCGACTCGTCTTTGCCTGGCGGTGCAGCTCCTTGCCTTCTTCTTCTTCTCCGAGGCTGCCTTCCCTGGGAGCATGAGATTTTTTTTTTTTTTTTCTACAACTCCTCTGAGAACCAACCCACCACCACCACTACTGAACCCGCACCCCCCCGCCCCGCTCCTCTCCTTCCTTCTTACATCTCCAGGGGCGCCTGGGGAGGGGGGTGCTCGCATTGCTTAAAGAACGGCAACTCAAAAAAAGCTGCAACAAAGTCTACAGGAGTGGCATACAAGAAGCGAAACAAACAGCCAGCTAACGAGACGGGAAGCCGAGATCATGTCAAATATATCGGCTCAGAAAGGCCAATTTATAACCCGCCGTTTCATGTTTGGGAGATATCGCGTCGACTAACGCGGCGATGCGCTAGGTGGTAAGGCTAGGCAGGCTTGCATATATACATAAAAGCACTTGATTTCGTTGCACCGGCCTGATCCGCATGCAACCGATGAGAGTAACACCGCGTTCTTCCATATAACTCCTGTTTCCCGTCTCCTCATATAATGAATAGAATAATTGTCGCGCAACTTTTGCTATCATCTCGGCTTTCTTCGCAGGGGCAACTCGATACCGGCCCTTCCTCGCTTCTACTGTCTTTTCGAGAAACGTCATAAAGGCCAATATGATCAGAGGTATTAGCGGAGACAGTTGAGGGAGAGGGGAACCACATGGGAAGAGAAATGAATCTTTTTTTTCTCTCTCTCTCTCTCTCTCCATCAAACGCACCTTTCAGCAGGTGCTATCAGGGGAATTAGCAAGTAGAAAAATATTTTTAGAGCTAGCGGCAGAGGAGACGAGAGCGCAAGAGAGCAACAGGTGCCTTCTTTAAAGGCTTGACAGCAGCTATTACACTTAATTGCCCTTTGAAAACGACACTATTTGCACTTTTGGGTGACAAGGCGCTAATTCACCTCTGCACAAGTTAAACTGGTAATATCGGCGCGCACGTGAAATAGCACCTTTCGCGTTGCCACCCGTCAAGTTGTCAGGTCGACGAGGCGGCGGCGTGCAAGCAGGCTGCTCAGACGGTGAGATGTATTATATGTTCTTTAAATAAGAATAAACGGGCAAGTGTGGATTTTCAGTTCACGAATGTGCCATAAGTGTAATGTTATATTCTAGTAAGGGAATTGTACTGTTTTCAAGGCTTTATAACCATATTGACTATACTGTATTACATGTTTTATGTTTTATATTTTTATTTGGAGACTGACAGGAGCACAGTTCACAGCAGGCGGGAAGTCAGAACAGAAAAATTCAAATGTGGTGACTGGGAAGTACAGAACCCGTCTGCAGTTTACCAAAACAGTCCAATACAACACAAAGAACCAGTAGTCTCAAAAAAATAAACAGACATAATAATAATGATAAAAACAAACAAAAAATCATACATTACACACCTACTGTATTAGATGTTTTAATTAATTTACCAAACAAAGACATGTTTCACGAGACAAAAAAGAAGGGGAGTGCTTCAGTGGGTAAAAAATGTCAAGCTCGGGTGCTCTTCGAGATCCAGAGGGTTAGCCCGTAATAAATTTGAAAAAAGAGAAGATCGAGGCACTCACAAATACATTTAACCACTTAAGCCCGAGGCCTTTTTCTCCAAAAATCATTTATTCACATCATATGTGCACATGGCTAATCATGGTGTCCAAACATTTGGTACAGCTTAGGGATCACGGTGGAAGTGAAATAAAAATAAATTATGTTGTTTGACAATAAAATGAGGTTGCAATGAATTGGCCTTGGAAAAAAAACACACACATTTTCCCACAAAAAGGCCTTTTTCCTCCCTGTGGTGCAGCAGAAACGGATAATCCCACATCAGCTGTCACTAATTTGTAACTTTGGAATATTTTGCTGCGTAAAACATGTACGTCAGTAGCTGTATCTGAAAGCGCAGCACCATTTTTGGGGGCTACGAGGTTAAAAGTCCTTTATTGTGCGACTGGACACCAAAGACATATGTTTATAGGGATGGGCACTGATATTACTTTGGATCTAACACAAATTTATACTACTCCAATATTGTATTTTACATAAAATGCACTGAAATTCAGGAAAGCAACAATGCCATAATCTCTCAAGGAGTATAGGAAATAACACCTGGATTGACAACGAAAAACAGCTGGTCACATTACCGTTACGCACACTGATTTATTAAGCAAGGTAGGTTAAGTCTTACTCAAACCAGGAACCACTGCCGCATAAAGTCCACATCTAAAGCTCGGACAGCCACTTAGAAATGATGTCTGCACTGTTCACTCTTCACTACAAGACAGCCAGGCCTCAGACAACATAATCACTGGAGGAGCCGTGCCCTGCAGCTACAGTAAGAGAAGAAAGAGTGATAGATAAAGACCGGCGAGGCTCTGAGAACTGTGGGAAAGCGGAGAACGCACATGTGTGAGAGGAGAGCAAAAGGCAGGGAACTGCGCGGGGGAGACCCCTTCAGAGTGCCAGCGCTCTGCCTTCCACGTCCGACGCTGGTCAAACTCTGGCCCAACTTTAATCAGTTTAAGCTGTTTACAAGAACCTGCAATTAGATCAATGATGAAGAAATCATTTAAGTGTTCTGTCTGGTCCAGTGACACAACACAGAGCGTGGGCATTCTCGGACACCCAATTATGTCCGCGCATGTCTGGCTTCGGAGAGTGCCATATTAAAATGTGATGTCGGGATTTGAACACATTTTCTATGGATGCACACTTGCAATATGTGTTTTTTATTTATATATATATATATATATATATATATATATATATATATAAATATTGCTACACTGGGGAAATGTTTGTGAAAGCTCAAGGTTGTCCAGGGGTTTCCCATAGCTTTTAACAAAATGGAATAAAAAAGTCATCTGGACTGAGGTTAACAATTGAAGATGTTTTGCCTCTCATCGACATCCATGAAAGACAAACAATACAATATACTTCAGCTGCCTACCCAGAGGTTGAAAGATCAATTATTTATCCAAGTCCAAGGACTTCACGTTGTTCACCCTACCTTATATTATAGTTTTAGTGTCCTATGATTGTTCTTTTTGGCTGTCCCTGAGCAGCTGTGGCCAGGGAAATGACATTATTAGCGAGGGAACAAACAAATGATAAAGGATAAAGGAGCATTTACTGTATGCTCCCATCAATGTCTCCACGCGTTTCCAATGTCCAGCCTGTGTTATCTATAGTTACCACCAGAGGGAGCTGGAAGTCAGTCAGAAAATGCATCAAAACAAGAAGAAGAAATGCAAAGGACCAAAATAAAAATGGTGCCACCTATCTTTTGTTCCGCACTTACTGGATAATAGTCAGGATAATTAGGTGCAAAGTAATGTTGGAAATCGACTTACAACATTGTTTCCTCATCAAAAAAACATACCTGGAGTTGTGTTTCGAGCCACCTGTGCATGAGTAATCTTTGAATATTCCCTTGTGGCTGTTTTTAGCACAGAGGTGGCAGATCATGAGAACTACCCTGTGTTCTCATTTTATGTTAATATCATATTCTAATCAACGAAGTATACGTTAATGACAAAGATACTGTATGTCTGATATTATTTCCAAACCCCTGCAAAGAGCATTATACTTCCTCCTTAAATGTAAAGCCACTTCAAAAGTCAATTAACCATCACAGCTTGTCAACACCCAATTTGGACCCACTTTGATTTTGGCCAACCCCCGGTAGCAACAACTCTATTCGGCACAGCATCGCCCATGTTGTAAACCTAAGCATCTCCTGCCTTTCTAAGATCCTCGGGTGTCACCTTTGTGCAGCGAGTTCCTACTTTAAGTGCACAGAATAATTACCGGCGTGCAGGTAAGCTATCTGTCTCTCTCATTAGTAACCACAGGGCTGTCTGGGAGCAATAAGGATGCAGCCCTTTCTACTTGTCAAAGCAGTTTGCATGTTTATATGTGTGTGTGCGCGTCTATGTTTGCCGGAGACAAACAGCAACCAAATTCATGGTAATTAACCACCTGATGAGGACACTATTATTGGCAATTACCAGGTTTTGCGTTATCACAAGTTTAAAATGTGTGTGTGCGTGCGCATGGGCCGCTGTGAGCGCGAGCCTGCAGGTGTTGTGCTCTTAAAGTCGGACAGGAATAAAGGCAATGTTCTCCCCCGGTGCGACGGTTGTAATGGTCAGTGTCTTGGTTAAGGTTCATGTGCTCTCTAATAACCGACGAGGGAACTGCGGAACAAAGGAAGTAAATGGAGGGGGGAGAATGGCCAGCCGAATCACTTTGCACTTTTTAAAGGCATACAGGAGAGGAGGATCCGATCGTGGAATATCAAGTCTGTTTCCAGGTTCAATGGGCAAACTGACATGAAGCAAATCTAGGCGGGATTCGTTAGAGAGGTTTGCGCTAAATACATTTGTGTCTATCCCTAAGGGTGCCGTGTAGGGGTGGAAGGTCAGGACAATTCTGATTCTAAGGGCCCAGACTGATGAAGGACCCAGGAGAGCAGACCCTTTTTAAAAGAAAATAATATTAAACAAGGATTAAACCAGGACTAAACCAGGAGTAAACCATGTCTAAACTAGGACTAAACCAGGTCTAAACCAGGACTGAACTAGGTCTAAACTAGGACTAAACCAGGTCTAAACCAGCTGTTTTTTCGCCTTTAGGTATTTTAACAATGTGTTGAGTACATCTCTTGTAAGGTCTACGGGGTAGGTTTATTGGGTTAAATT
>OMNZ01070052.1:2978-18426 GCA_900303255.1 Lesueurigobius sanzi | reverse complement strand
TATCCATCAGCTCTGGTCCTTTAGAGTTCCTCACAGACAATTGGCCAATTAGAGAGACGACAAAAAGTCAGAAATAATATCGCTAAAAATAATTTTAGGTGACTTTTTTCATGTCATTCTTCCACTGAAACTAAACCTGAGCCACACAAACTTATTTACTTTGAGCTTTTTTTACAAGTTTTTTTTGTTGATTCCCTTTTTATTTTCTTCACTCTCTTACATTGACGACAATGGAATTTCAGCTCACAGGAAGTGCTAATAAAAACAGGAAATGCTTTTACAACAAAAGTGGGCGGGGCAGAATAAGGTGAATAGACTTTTCGAAAATAATCAAATATTAAAAAGAACGATAGCAGCTGATCAGCTACGTGGAGACTTGAAGGCATAAAACACACAATAATAAATTAAAATTGTATCCAAAACTTTAAACAAAAAGTTATTAAAAATATTTCGTCCTGTTTTCAAGTATTGGGTATTTTCTTGCTTGTAAAATATCCGCGCTATGGCTAGCAGTTAGCACGTAGCTGATTAGCCTCCGTGGCGCTTTTAAACTACTTCCGGCACCGAGGCGCGTGCGTGTACAGACGAGTTGGTGGGCGGGACTGTGATGCTCCATTGGATCTGTTTGTGAGATGGGTTTGTGAATGACCACATGGTATTTGTTTGTAGAAGTATTTGTTTACTTTTGGTCACATGTACTGTACATACTACCGCTTAATTGTTCGGTTACTGATCATTACATATCATCGAGTAATTCTTGTGGAATGACTTTTGCTTTTAGGGTTTTTTTTTCTTTTCTTCTTTTTTAATTGTTGTGTACGTGAATCAACCTGAGCCAAACATTTGGTTACTTTGATTCTGGTGTTACTGGACTTATTTGTAGATGCACTTTGTTACAACTGTTGACAAAAACACAGACTGACAAATATCTGCAGATATTAGCACTGCACACTCATCTACAGTACTTTGTCTTGCTTCATGTGTGTCCGTCAGACATGTTCGTCTTTATCGGTGCCATTTTTGTGCATTCTTGTGTCACTTAAACCTGAGGGATGATCTGGACTTACTGTCAAAAAGTTTAGACGTGTGTGTTTAACTAAATAAAATGTTGCAATTTCTTTGAATAGACCTGTCATTCGTGTCACACAGCCCCTTTCAACACAGAATCATTCCAGAAGTATACAGGAGTAGATGAGCTTATGGTAGGGTGACCAGACGTCCCAGTTTACCCGGGACAGTCCCAGCTTTGAGCCCTCTGTCCCATGTCCCGGTGAATTTATCTAGAACCATTAAATTGTCCCAGTTTTACACAACCGCTGTCCCAGTTGTCCCAGGGTTTCACCAGTAACTTGTTCCAAAGCCGTATATTTACTTGACACTTTATGAGTTTTGACCCCGACAAAAAATGTGACAAAAAAATTACAAAAAAATAAGAAAACACGGAGAAAATGATGAAAAAATGCGTGAAAAAAGCAATAAAAATGTGAGAAAAACTGTGAAAACATTACCAAAAAAAGGAAGAAAAAATAGAAAAAAATATGACAAAAATCCTGAAAAAATGTTGGAAAAATTATGAAAAACAGAAAAAAGGGGGAGGAATTACAAAAAAAAACCTGCAAAAAAATATATAAGAAAAGATGAGAAAAAAGACGGAAAATTTGAAAAAAAAAACGAGAAAAATTACAACAAAAAAATATATTTTTTTGTTTTCATGTTTTTTCATAATTTCTCATGTTTTTTCTTGCGTTTTTTCTCAAATTTTTCCGTAATTTTTCTCATCTTTTCTTATATATATATATATATGTTTGCTGATTTTTTTTGTAATTTTCCCCCCTTTAATTGTTTTTCATAATTTTTGTCATCTTTTTTCGTCATTTTTTCCCCCATTTTTCATCATTCTTTTTTGTTCCTTTTTTTTTTGTCATTTTTTCAAATTTTTTCTCACATTTTTTGTCGGGGTCAAAAGTCAAGAACATGGCACTGGTGAAAAACTGGGACAAATTAATGGTACGTCTCGTCACCCTACCTTATGGGGGAAAGTTGGCACAGGGGGTATGCAGATGATGTCGCAGCAAGCAACAGAACCCAAAAGAGAGTGAACGCTGAGTTATGAAACGTGTTCTTTTGTTTACTTACCTCCATTAGGCAACAACCAGCAGAGGGCGCTACGACACCGGACGCATTAGGGATTAGACCACTGGATGCAATGCAAGTTGGCTGTATTTTTTGGTAAATCTTGTTTATATGTGGTTATTTTTATTTTTTTTTGGTCATGTTGAACTTCATTGGCTTCACAGAAAATTCCGAACCTCCAGCTGGTGATTGTGATTAAGACCTGAGGTCCCCAGGCGCTTCTTTGCTCCTGAGTCCTAACGGGTTCCCCTTAAGGCAGCGGTGCCCAAATCCGGCCCTCGAGATGGTTAGATTTGTAAGAAGTGTCCACATTGATTAATTTGTTACTAAGGACACCAAAAAAACATGTTCTACTCAGTGTTTGTTTCGTTGAATAAAATATTTCGTCATAATTTTAGTCACAGTAATATCTTTGCTGACTAGACTAAAACTAAATTAAAGTTCGCTCATGAGACTAAAACTATGACAAAAATGTCCAGATATTTTCGTTGACTAAAAAAGACTAAATGATTTGGAACTTGCTCCCTGTGGAACTGCGAGTCATCACTGATCTGTCGCTATTTAAGTCCAGATTAAAGACTCACTTATTCAGACTGGTTTTTAGTACCACTTAAGACTGTTATATTGTGGTCATATCCATGTTTAATGTTTTTACTCATGTTTTGTTTTGGTGTAAAGCACTTTGGTCGGCCAAGTGTTGTTGTAAAGTGCTCTAGAAATAAACTTTGATTGATTGATTGATTGACTAAATGAAAATGAAAAGTAGGGACTAAAATAATCCAAACTTCAGTGACTTCAGTTTGAAAGAGCCTCATATCATTTAAAGTCTTTGGAAAAGGAACAGCTCTGTGTTTGTTCATGTGGGAGACGCTTCATGAATCAGAGAATATGTTTGAAAACAATAATATAAATGTAAAGTTTACTCAATTTATTTCAAATTTAGTCTAACAAGATTTTTCTGACTAAAATTAAATTCCATTTTCGTCAAAAGACTAAAACTAAATAAAAATTTGCTGCCAAAATGAACACTGGTTCTACTCAATAACACAGTAACTAAAGGATATTTAATCAGATCTATTTGACTTTTATCTTTCTACATACAAAGCAGTATTGAGTTTGGCCCCTCGCCTGCTACTTTTAGCCCTTCATAGCAAAAACTTTGGGCGCCCCTGCCCAAATGGTTGGGTCAAATGCAAAGGACAATTTCCCTACTGAGAAAGAAAAAAAAATGTCTTGCTTATAAATTCCAATTGGACATGTAGCCTAATGTTGGGATTGTAATTGACTAAATGTATATTATGTTGAATCTGCTCCTGTGTGACTTAACTAGAATAAGGCTGAAGCATCTGCATGCAGGGGTAAGCAGTCCATTAATGGGCGTGTCCAGTGCCCGTGAGGCAGTGCGCAGAAGCGCACACACCGACAGGTTGCCTCAGAGCTGCACCACGTTGTTCAAAGTCAAGTGTGTAGTCCAGCTCAGCTCCCGGAGCTTACACCGCTGTAAACTTTAGTAACCTCATTGGTGTTCGTATGGGAGCAAAAACACCATTTTGGGAAGGAGAGACGGGTGCCATGTGGCTGTAGTCTGACGTCGCGCTACATGGATTATTTTATAAAGCGCACACCTGCAGGTAAGCCACATTACTTTGCCCCGTTCCTTATCGTTCTTAATGGGAAATTGCGTTATATTTCATAATGAAAGCTTTGAGATGGCGAGTAATACCTAATGACTACACATATTCATCAAAGCCTACATCTAAATGCAAACGGTGCAGGCAACTTGATCTGTCCTTGTGCTCTGGAGGAGAGGCAGCCTGCCCTGGATGTAAGCAGAGCCCAGACTGCTGCTGCACGAGGTTTTTAAATATTGGCTACTACACCATGTCCTGTTTATGCGCCAAGTTTCTAGTCTTAAAATGGTTTGTTTAGAGTAAACTCATTTGTGCTGAAAGGAAAACACGAGTAGCCTTCATTTATTGTAACCTTTTTATTATTAGTGAGCAATTTATTGGCCCATACATCTTAAAAATACATTTCAGTTCGACCAACCCAATTGTGTCCAAAACACTCCGTTTTTCTATTTTGCTGTAAAGAGGGCTCCTGGTGATCTATTTATGCTTGTAGCTTACTACAAAAGGGGTCTGCCATGGCACCTAAAATAAAGACTGTAGCTTTAGACCTATATTCATGTGTGCTTGGTTGATACTCGTGTCCATCAGTGGTCTGTGGTGTGTTCACGCCCCTCGTTACGCCGGGGCCTTTGTTTGGGTTGGCTGAATGAACGTGGTGCTGTTGCCAGGGCTGATAGCGCCTCTCATTATTGTTCAGCAGGGGTGAGCTGAGGGTCTGCTTTACGGTACAGGCTTTTATCACCAGCACCATTTCAAACAAAAAGCAGCTCTTATCTCCTCTCTGCACTGTTTGGTTTGGAACAATGTCTCAGGTCTTGGTCATTTAGCCACCTCCTACTGGTCCTCTGAGTCAGGGGCAGGTGCAGGCCGTGTTCCCGAGGATATTAATATGCTCTTTGAGCTCATTAGTTCTGCCCTCTGTAATTGGTGTTATGAACAGGCCGAGTCTCAGGTGGCCAGCTATCTCTGCCACCTCCAGAATAACAGCAGCTCTTTATGTTTGAATGCAGTCTCTGGGGATGAAGGAGCTCTACCAACTTGTAGCTAAAGTCTGTGTTTGGCTTGATTCGTTGTTTTTTTAAACGCAATTAGGTCTACAGCCTAGATCTATTTGACCTACAATGAAATGCCCTTGACCCTTATGGGTCGGAATGGTCCAATATGAAAAAGTTTTTTTTTTCTTCCAAAGAAAACCCTGTCTAAAGGTCGGGTAAAACCTTTTCCACAGCTCATGTAAACTTGTCCAAATCTAATATGTAGATGATGTGAAAGTTATTAATGTTACTAAAATAATATTAAAATAACATTTATTATTTTGGTTCTTAGGCACTAACCAATCAGTATCTGTTTGAAATGTTGCTTCTTTAGGGACAAACTAATGAGAAATTAAGAATAAATGGTGTTATTTCTATCAGAAATGTGGTTCTCCTTTCAAATTCTGCTCTAAAGACATGAAATGTAGTTTATTAATACAAGTCAAATACCCATTAATCGATGTAAATAATCCATCCATCCATTTTATTCCGCTTTATCCGGGGTCGGGTCGCGGAGGCAGCAGTCTGAGCAAAGATGCCCAGACTTCCCGATCCACGCACACCTCCTCCAGCTCTTCCTGGGGGATCCCAAGGCGTTCCCAGGCCAGCTGAAAGACCTCGTCTTTGCAGCGTGTCCTGGGTCTTCTCCGGGAGCCTCCTCCCAGTGGGACGTGCCTGGAACACCTCTCAAGGGAGGCTACCAGGAGGCATCCGAAACGGATGCCCGAGCCACCTCAGCTGACTCTTTTCGACGTGGAGGAGTAGCGGCTCTGTTCCGAGCTCCTCCCGACGTAAATAATCGATAGATTAATTGATGACTAAAATAATGGATAGTTGCAGCTCTGATAAATAGTTATAACTCATTTCAGCACATTTGAATAACTGTTGCCCCAGTCAGATCAGTTCTGTGCTGCTGAAAAAAAAATATCGGCGGGGGATTTTTCCATATCGGACCAATATTATTTGAAAAATATCCAAATATCTGTCGATATACCCGCAGCACTGATATATCGGACCATCCCTACTTATGGGTTGATGGTATTGTTTTTGGGAGCATTTAGGACAGTGGCCACAGTTTCTTCAAGAATATTTTAGGCTTGTATGACAGCACAAGGTGAAAAGTTATGAGAGAATTCAGCGAATCGTCAGAACTGGAACACTATGTCAAGGACAGAACAGTGCTGCTCCGCCACATAAATACTCTGGAGAGTTTGAAGCTGGGAAAGATCCTAAAATAGCTGTGATGTCCAAAGTCAAGAGACTTTCCCACACCAGAAACAGCCTGACTGACTGAGTAGCTCTGGACTTCAATCCTCCATTATCAGTCGAAAGCTGGAAAGCGGTTTCTTCAGAAAATGCGCTGAAAACACTTCAGATTGCACAACTCTCTGCTCAAAGGTCCTTTAGGTGTTCTACATCAGCAAACATGGGCTGATGGTCTAGTCACTCGAGGCACTTCTCTCACTTTTCATTTGATGAACCATATCCAAACAATGGTGCAGTGTTTCCAAAGAGCTTCATCAAGGCCTTGAAGGAATAACTACTCTGTGGTCACCGTGACTGGAGAACTGCCATCGGGCGGTGTTTACTTTGTAAGTAACCTATGATTTACTTGTAAGTTAGTACTTTCAATTATCTAACATTATTTTGTACTAGAGATGTCGCGATTCTACTTGATTATTCACGATTAGGGCTGGGTACCGCTAAAGGATAACAGTATGGTATAAATTAATTGGTACCGAAAGAATATTTTTCTCTGCCTGATGGGTCTGAGACTGCACTAAAGAAAGAGACTTCAGTGTTTCAGCTCAAATAAATGATAAAAACTGAAAGAAACAGTGTTTATTGAATAAATTACCATAATTTTTCTGTTTTATGGTTCTACAACAAACAAAAGAGTAAGAGTTTAAATTACTTGATTTGAGAATATTAGTCTTGTTTAGAGCAGTTTGGACTAGATTAGACATATTTACTACTGTCATCTACATTATTTGGCTTATTTCATAACAATCTTTACTGATTTTAAGGTAATCTCAGTTGAATTAGGAAATAAAACTTCCAAAAGAACAAGACCAATATTCTTACCTCATTGGCATATACATTTTGATCCATAAATGAGCCACTAAACCTTAACTCGTCAAAACAGCTGCAATTTAGATAAACAAAATGAATTTGGGTCATTTAAACTTAATATTTACTTCTTTGTGTAGATGACAACAATTTAGTATCGAAAAAAGAATCATTCAGATATCAGTATCGTAAACCAAGTATCGTTGAAGTACTAGTTATTGAAAAAAGACCTATTCAGGATTATCGGAATTAAGGAAGAAAATGTCTCAAAATCAAAAAGTACTGTCCAAACTTTAGGCACTATATGTATATTTTTTAATATTTAATTGTTTTAGTTAAAAACCTTTACAACATTCACTTTGGTTTTGAAGACATAACGCTGCACATGGTTCTTTGCGACTCTTCCTTTGGCGCTGTTAAGCTTGCTGTGG
Organism: Lesueurigobius sanzi; assembly: GCA_900303255.1. Taxonomy (NCBI): domain Eukaryota; kingdom Metazoa; phylum Chordata; class Actinopteri; order Gobiiformes; family Gobiidae; genus Lesueurigobius; species Lesueurigobius sanzi. The sequence continues at coordinate 11,127 of OMNZ01070052.1, read as the reverse complement.
TTTACTGTGGGTCCTAAAATCCCACGACTATCTTACCGTGAGCTTCCATAATCCTAAAACCGGCCAATCTCGACATGCCCGTTTTGTATTTTTGAATTTCCCCTTGGCCATTCTGTAGGCAACACAAGCCGCATGTTTTGGCTTGCGCTCCTGGCTTCTCACCGAGGTGTTTGCCGAGTCCTGTTGATGACACTGTGATGTAACCAAACCTGCCAGGTGTCACTCTGGTCTACCTGTACGGGGCACTTATGGACGCTTATGGGAACAAGAGCCGGCTGCTGCTGTAAAGAATGGCAAGGATCGCATTTCAAGAGCAAATATTTTTATGCAGTAACCCTACGGCCTCATTCAGATGGCCAGGGGTTAAGTCACTGGGATTCTCCATATTAACATCTCTCACCAGATACAGTTAAAATCACAGCTGTTCCAGAAGTGTCGTTGCATTGATTGTGAGTGTAACGTAGATGGATTACAAAGACGAGGATGATTCTGACTAGATCATTGGGAATTTGACTGCTCTGTTTGAATAGAAAAGACTTTGATTAAGCATGTTTGTTTTGATCAAGAGTTTACCCGTGCAAAGGTCAAGGTTCAATGAGAACTACTGTTGTCACGATACTAAAACTTCCAACTCCATTTCGATACTAGGGCTCTGTTAGCCACCTTCATAGTTACGCAGGCCTACTACAGAAGTCTGACAGGATCAGACAGAGCAAAAGCGGTTTAAGACAGTGTCAGGGCCCTCTGCTGGACAGTGTGGAACTTCTTCCTTTAAAAAATCTTGGTTGCCCCCTAGTGGCTGGACAGAGCATTTTAATTATTTCTTTAAAATGTCATAACTCCTGACAGGAATGGGCTACAGACTTACTTTTTTTGTTAAAAATCGCATACCTCTGGGATTTGCAAATCGCGTGTAATGTCGCGATAAAATTGCAAATGCGATAAATCGTTCAGCCCTATTCGATACTGGGAAAAAAACTTGATGCCGATGCTATGGTGGGGGGACAATTCTTTGAGGTAGAACACTGCCTTTTTAACAGTGCAAATAGATGATGAAAAATTCTGTATTTCAAATGTCTAATAATGTAATAATACTGGTGTTATCAGTAGGGCTGGGCGATATGATGATAAAAATTGAATCGTGATCTGATCTCCATGATGATTTTCTTTTTTGGGAACATCGTCATATCACGATTCAGTGGTTTTTATGATAAAACCACAACAAACTAGGAGAAAACTAGGTCTAAGGGGCACTTTACACGATAACGCTCTGGGGTGAAAAACGTAAAACATTTCATCGGATGTCCACGGCGTTTTGGGGGCTCGAAAACGGAAAAAAGTGAAAACTCCCTCCAGAGTGGAAAACTGCTAAACGATCCGCTCTGGCGTCACCGTGTAAAGGGTTCAAAGCGCAAAACTGCGATTCTCAGCACAGCTACACAGGCACGTTTGGTAGTGTTGCTCCGAGCGGCGGCGGAAGAAGAGGAAGAGAAAGCTGGGACTTACCCCGTAACCTCGCAATGTCCCGAGCTTTCTGTTTTGTCTGCACCATCCCAGACCACGGAGTAACGCCAATGTGCCGTGAAGAAAAAGTCTTGAAAAGTAATCCACGGCACGGAACAAAACCGAAACTATCCACTGAAGAAATATCAAGTTTTTGCTAAGAGCAACTAAATGCTTCCTTCAAAATAAAAGTCCCCATTATTCCAGCGAGAGGAACAGCTTTATTGTGATGAGGTCCTGCAGCAACAACAACTCATGTAACTCTGCGCAGAGATGAACGTCTGACCATACGGAAAGTTATTAGCTACTTCATCTGTGCCTCTGTTGCTTTATTCATGCTATTATAGACTAATTCCGCTGTACTCGTGTTAAAATACACGGGTAAATTAAGTAAGTCTGTGATACTGTCCAGGTTAGACTCGATTAAGAAGACCCAGTTAATAATAATAATAACTGTTTATGCTTTTCAATTAGAAACTAGCCAAATGTGCCTGATCAAAAGTTGACATATTGCACATCTTGAAACAAGAGGAGTCCTGTATTTCAGCTGAACAATTTTCCTGGCAGCTGTTGAAGGTCATGTAAACCAGTGATTCCCAACCAGGAGTATGGGGACCCCTGGGGGTGCATGAGAGGTTAGAAGGGGGTACTTGGAATGATTTCAGATAAAAAAAAAAAAAATAAATAAGATGAAACAAATTGTATTTTTGATTATTATGTTCAAAGAAAATACATTTTAAAACATTTAACTGTAAAGAGTGCGATTTTGAGAGTATTCATCTTTTACTTGATAAATTGGAGTTTTTGTCATTCACTTTGTAACTAAACAACAAAACCATCGAAGCAGGGGGTACTCCGAATATAAATGAAAAGCCCAAGTGGCACGTGAGACAAAAAAAGGTTGGGAGCCACTCCTGTAAACATTAGAACAGGGACATTTAAGTAGTTTCTGTTTCGTTATGATTTCAAAAGAGTAAACTCAGTTCTTTGGCAATAAATGGCTTCACACAACCACTAACTATGAGTGGAAAAACAGATTGTTTTATTATGAAAAATGGCCAAAAGAGTAAAACGGTATGTAACTCTACGGATGAATGAATCTTCCACAAATGTTGAGCCTGTTATTACCTGTTAGGAATTTGGTTAATAATAATAATGCATTTTATTTCTTAGGCGCCTTTCTAGACTCAAGGTCGCCTCACAAACTGGTTGGCAAACTGGTCATAATAATTTTCCCTAAGTGGACAATACAGTTCACATTAACCTTGAAGATGCACTATGTAACTTTCTATGTGATAAAAAACAACTTGATACTAGTATGTATTTGACCTTTAGTGTCCCGGGGGCTGTATGGCATGGCTCCAGGGTCAATTGTTTTAGGGTGACACTTAAGTTTCTGGTATGAAACCCTAAAAGCATCATGGAGGCTGCTGTGATGAAAAGGGAAGGTGCCATGCTGCGCCCACACACAGCCCCTGGGCCACGAAAAGGTCAAATACACACTAATATTAAGTTTTTGGTTTTGTTTTTTCACATAAAAAATGACGCATTTGAGAAGGTCAAAATGTAATACAGTTTAATTTTAATATAAATAGTTATAGACCCTTTCGCTGATTACATCATCAGTGACATCAGCTGGAGGCAGGAAGTGAATAAGAGAAATAAGATTAAAGTAAAACTAGAGATTAAGTGAAAAACTACAATGATGAAATGTCATCCTGTCCAGAACAAGAGGAATGACATTTGAGATGATAAAATAAGGTTTTATCTTGATATTTCCAACAGTTAGACGTTTGTTTGTCGTTACTATGACAACAGCTACAATGGAAATAGATAAGGATCTATATTTCCGCCTCCAGCTAAGCCCATAATGTTTACAAACAATGAAAGGGTCTATATGACTATTGTAGATGTGCAATACTGTCCAAGTCAAACAATGGGTCTTTACAATGTTATGATTCATTAGACCCCAGCCCAACACGTATGATGTGCTTATCTGTGTTGATGGAACCATTTTGGTTATTTTTCATGCAATATCTGATATTATCATCTCGTTTCTGTTGGTTAAAGCAGAGAGATTTTTTTTTAACTTGCAGACCTGTAGACAAAGTCAGGCCCGGGGCCTAGATCCAGCCATCCAGCATAGAATCTCTGGCCCCAGGTGATTTTTTTGATTTAGAAATATTATTGCATGTACAATACCTGCCATAGTGCTCTAGTGTGCTGTAATCCTGCAAATTCCTTTGGCTTTCCTCTTGTTAGGTCATATATCATTTCAAACACTGGGTTAATAATATTTGGGCCATGACTGGGAGGTTCGGCCCCTGGCCTGGACTCGTGACAAGGATGAGAATTAGCTTATCACAAAGCACACGTACCGACTCCTTCTGCTGTAGAGTAATAGATTTTTTCCTTTCAACCTTTAGCCTGTACTCAACAATAGAAAGCACAAGAGTGATATAGTAAGATGCAGATGGAGCTGTAAAGTTCAGTGTATATCCTGCTTGTGTTTTCTCCTCTGCCACCTGTCGGCCCCTGAGGCTCCTCCCACTGCTCCAAATGACTCATTAATTAGCAGCGTAAGCTCGTCAACCCTGGAACACAAGCAGCAGCAAATCCAGGAGCTCTAGTAATCTGCCAGACATGAGGCTGGGCTCATCTTTTACCTGTGAGCAGGGGGAGTAGACGTGCAGCAGGTAGGCTGTCTCTGTTTTTCATTTTTAACAAAAGATGGTGATGACATGATGACCATGTAATACATACAGTATGTGACACTGTGTTTGACAGCTCCAGCATGATCTGTTAGGTCCAAGTACAATTACCTTTGCACTGATTTTAAATGTTGGTGATTGTTCTAAAAAGTAGTGTTAAATGATAGTGTGACTGTGTGAATAAGATAAGAGTTTGTTGAGCTCACACAGGGGGGCAGTTAGGCAATGTGCCATGACGTCATCAAAGAAGAACAAGAGAAATGGTCAAACAAGTTGTAAGTGACACTGATTGCAGGATGATTAACCCATCAACATGGCCTGTGTAAGCCCTGTGTGTGTGGAAAGGAGGGGCCTCCAATCAGTCTGGTCTTTAATGAATTACTAAATTACCTTTAGGTGCATATTTGGGTTCACATTTGGCATGTGCTGCTGCTGTATGTAGGTTAGTGTTCGCTCCCAGCTGAGCTCACTGTCCTGGATCCAGAGGGAATCAGAGGGCTGTGTTCACAAATGAATCAATCTAACTGTGCTCTCATTCTGCAGCCTGATTAGAGTCGCTCGGTGACCTGAGGTCACTCAATCTAACTCTGCATCAGCAAACTGCTGCTTCTTCACTGCAGATGCATGGATTAGCCTTCATCTTAGAGCTCTGTGAGTTGTTAACTTTAGGGACTCTTTTTAAATGTAGCCTTTTATTGATGAAATCATGACGTGAAATGATGTGTGTGTCTCAATAGTTTTCTGTAGTTTGCGTGCTGTTTTGACAATGTCTAGGAGCCAAGTAAGACCTACATGATGCTCATATTATTAGATGTCATTTGTGACTGTACATGAGGTAAAACTGTCATGGACAACAGCACAAGCCTTTGTTGAGAGAAAGGATTATGTGCGTCGGCAGCATGGATGTAAATCTTCTTACAAATCCTCTTTACTTTCTTCTATTGGACAGAAGCGTCTGGCTGTGTTCAACACAGTTGCAGCCGCCTGAACTTTCTGAATGCTTTCTTAACTTGTATGTTATTGCTGTGGAGCTGCGGGTGGTAACGGTGACAGAGCAGTTCCTCTTTGGTGAGTCAACAACGGTCTATTTGGACATGAGTTAATATTTAAACAGTTCTGATGAAACATTAATGCTCATTTTCATGACAGTGACAGGAAATAACTAATTTGTCTGATCTGATATATGTGTTACGCACATGGCTATGTTGATACATTTACTATAATTGGCTATTTGACATTGTTTACCACTCGGCCTCTGATGTGAAAACAACCAAAATAAATAAATGTACATTTGTGTGAAAGCCCAGAGCTTGTGTTGGTGTTGGCAGCTCCCTCCCTGTCTGTGGTGGGAGGCCTGAGCTGCTGGGGAAACGCTTTACTGCCCACTCCTCGTTTGTGGGGTGCTCCACCGGCTGCATGCTAGGCGCCGTTGTCATAGCAACCGGATCCAGCATGTCGGCCTTCTTTAAGACCCCAGTCTCCCCCAATACAGTAATAATAATGGTGTGTTGAGTTTGAATAGATCATGAAGCAGATGTAACGGCCACATCTTGGACCTCTATGTCAGGATTTATGGATTTATGAATGAATGAATAGTTTTATTATCAGAATCAGGATATTCTGTATTGCCATTGTCAATGAAAGGTTTCACAGATTAGGAATTTTGTTAGGTGTACTCGTGCAACATGAAACATAAACTTGCAATAAGGATAAATAATAAGCTATAAAAAAGAAGAATTATACTATAAGGACATGCATAAAAATAGAAAAACACAACATAAAAACAGCAGCATAAATGGGTGAACGTATAAATGTTCATTAGCAGCATTAGCATTGTGTCTTGCTAACTACTGTAGGCCCTGCCCTTTCATGGCTTATAAGACCCTAATAAAAACAAAAGATCAGTTGCCAGACAGAGGTACAATATACAAAACTTAATAGGGCTGCATGATTTTGACAAAGAACCGACAGAAATTGCGATTCGATTTTGATATTATGTTGTGTATTTTTCATGCAGTTGCAGTATTGTTTAGGCATGGGATAATATGGACATTTTTGTCTCACAATATTCTTGGACAAAAATTGCGATTCACAATGTTATTTATCACAGTAATTATGTAACTGTGGATTATCTACTTTAGAGATGATGCCAATTACGGGGAAAAAAAATGCTAAGATCAACTTAAACATGCATTATTTTCATCAGGGTTACCAATACAGTTGAAAACTAGCTCTGTAGCTAATACTGACACAGTTACAGAAATATTCAGTAATGTGTACTGTCCCGGTCAAATAAACAAATAAACAGGACTGCTGCCGCTTCCAGGCTTAATAAACAAAAGTAGCCAATTTAAACACATTGGAATTAAACAACATTTAATTTCAACTTCACACTGCTCCAAAACATTTCTTTTTTTAAAACAAATAATGCACTAAATAAAACCTGCGTGTGCTATAAGTGAACTCAGGCTTAGAGTTTGTAGATGTAGAGACCAGAGAGTGGCTCCCAAAAACAGTGTCTGGGTGGCCTTTGAGACGCTGCAGGGGGTCTAATCTGAAAAGACCATTTCCAAATACAACCAGGGCCGGCCCAAGCATTCACAGGGCCCTAAGCAGAACTATATCATGGGGCCCTCAGAACTTCTATTTCATTTCAGATACATACATACTCCCTAAGTCAAGTGCCCCACCTTTCAAGGGCAAATACACAAGGTATTACTAGGTATTTTGAGGAGACATTGGAGGGAAATTTATGAGGCATGCAACACCTGTAGCACAAATTCATGCACTACTGGGGGGCCCCTGGGGGTCTTGGGGCCCTAAGCAGCTGCGTAGTCTGCTTCAAAGGATGAAAGAAAATTCCTTCCTTCCTTCCTTTCTCACTGAAGGAGCTCCTCTGCCTCATCACCAGCTCATGCAGGGGGTGGTCCCTGTTGTCCCTCACAGAGAGCAGTTTTCTAAGGGTTCTCCTCTCCATGACTCACACCACCAAGTCCTGATCAGCTCCAATCACAGAAGAAGCCTTCTTGATCAGTCTGTCCAGTCTATTAGTGTCCCTCTGCCTCATGCTCCCTCCCCAGCACACAACACCATAGAAGAGGGCACCGGCCACGACTGGCTGGTAGAACAGTTGTAATAGGTCTGGGCGATATGATGATAAAAACCTAATCGTGATCTGATCTCGATGACAATCTGCTTTTTTGGAACATCATCATATCGTGATTCAGTGGTTTTTATGTTTAACGCAGCTCTGAGCTCAAATACTTTTCTCCACTCACTGCTTCTACTGTCGGGATTAAACCAGAACTAAAACTAGAGCTAAACCAGGTCTAAAATCGGACAATTTCACAGTCTGAATCTGGATTAAACCGGGACTAAACCAAGAAGTAAACCTAAATTAAAGCAGATACTGAAATCAAGGTGTAAACCAGGACCAAACTAAAGAGGACTAGACCACGGACAGAATGAAACGATGATTACCCTGGACTAAACCAGGTCCAAACCAGGACTAAACCAGGTCCAGTGTGCATAAGAGATGCTTGTATAGTTTATTTAGAGAGAGATGCTAAGAGACATTACTATATATTTTTTTTACTATAACTTATTTTCTTCTTTGATGGCACATTTCCTGACTTTTTGCACCCCCCTGTGTGATCCTGTCCTAAGAGCTGTTGTAACAAGTAAATGTCTCCATTGTGAGATCAATAAAGAACTCTTATCTTAAACCAGGACTAAACCAGGTCTAAACCCAAGGACTCAATCAGAAATAAACCGAGAGCAAACTGGGTCTACATCAAGTCTGAACCTGAACAATATCACAGACTAAACCAGGTCTAAAACATGACTGTCTAAACCAGTGCTTCTCAAACTGTGGTCCGCGGCCCACTGGTGGTCCGCCAGCACTGCCTGGACTGCCTCCGCAAGAAAATGTCTAA
>OMNZ01070049.1:0-11672 GCA_900303255.1 Lesueurigobius sanzi | reverse complement strand
CTGCAAAAAGAGATATATTGATAAGTAAAATTAGCTTGAATTCAGAATATTTGACGTTATTCTGAGTAATTTTGACTTGTCAAGTAAGATTATCTGCCAATGGAACAAGTATTTTAGCACTTCAATTAAGAAAAAAATGACTTCCTGCACTTAAAATTAGATAAATCAAAGTTGACTTTGATTTATATATATGCTTTTTCTTATTATAAGTGCAAAAATACTTATTCCATTGGCAGATCATTTTTGACTTTTTGGCAAGTTCAATAATTTTTACTTATGAAGATGTGTGTGAATACATTTTTTAAAACAGACTAAAATAAACAAGGATTGTCTCTGAAAGTGGCATGTCCCCAAAAATGGGGACTCTCGGGCTTAAGAGGTTAAGTGAGCATGCCATTTGAAAGTTCTTAACCTGTAGAATTCAGTAATTTAATTAGTTTCACACTCCACAATAGTATTAATGATCGCCGTGCAAAATACTGAAGTTAGCAGCAGTATGCTAAGGCTAGCTTCAACCAGTCAAGGCTGGAACAGAAGCAATCACCATATAATAATGGAGATATACTGTAATTGGCTAATGGCTAGTTCTCCGCAAAACCTGATAGCGTACGGGGGCTGACTCCAGAAGCTCCCATTCACTTTCCATGTACACTTTTTGGCCCCTCTTTACCTCATTATTGGAAATAGTGTTGTTAATATGACCCTCAAGTGCTCATCTTACCACGCGCTACACCGTTCTGTTAATATTTTCAACATTAAAAGAGAACATAACTCGCTCAAACCTAAATATGGATTTGGCTCCACAAATGCAACATGGAGGCGGTTGAAATGCTAGCATGAATAAGCTTTGTTATCCTACGCTGAACGCTATGGGGAAAGCCGCGCAAGCTACCTCCATCTTTCTTTTACACTCTATGGCTATGACGCTATGATCTAAAGCTATGGGGCACACCTACAGTACTGAAATAGGTTAATATTGGCCAATAGTGTTTGCATTTTAGTTTGAGAAATACTGTTTAAGAATCACTGATATGATCACTGTCTGTTGGAAGTTGTCTTTTTAATGTAACAAGGACCAGTCACCTTTTCTGCAAATTGGCAGCATTTTCTTTGCAAAAATAAGTCATCTGCAAGCATACTTTTCTGATAATCTCACAGTATCGGTTAGAATCGGGTAACGGTAGATATTCAATCCCCAAGTATCGGTATCGGAAGCAAAAAAGCTGGATTGGTGCAGTTTTGCCACCATCGCGAATGATGGGATGGCATCTGAGTGACTTGAATCACGTGAAGAGATATAGAAACACCATGACCTTTCCAGAGGAAAATATTGACATGGAACTTATTTCACTCGCACATTTGTAAATAACCAGAAAATAACTACAACATTGCAACACCTAATAACTTCCATGTTATTCTAGCATCATGGTGCATTTGAAAATTTCCCTAAACCAAGGTCCTTTCCTCTGACAACAATGAGCTTTTCCTCCTGTTGAAGTTCAGGGCCTCGCGCACACATGCTGGACGAATGCCACTACTCCCCAGACGACCTGCAGCAGTTCCAGCCAAACAGAGAGAGGATCTATCACCCATTGACACCATCTGACTCACTCAACACCAGCCAATCACATCACAGCTTCATTTTAGGGTGATGACATCATGGAGGAGCGTTCCAGCCCCGTGGAGAGATGCCATCTGGAGGGCGCTGACTCAGCAGAACAGGCACACAGGGCACACTGGCACACGCACCTATAGTTTGGAGTTAGCCCTGGTCTGGGGGAAAGTGGCCTAAGGCAGGATACAGAATCAATATAGCGTACACAGGACAGTACAGTTCGGTGTTTATGTAACATTCACACGTGATTTTCATTTAGGCAGTAGTGAGCCACTGTAGTCAATAAGCAAAAATATTAAATTCTCCAAAAATGCTTTGTTTAATTCAAGTCACCAAAGGCTGTTTATTTTAAATGGCCCTACTACCGCATCACTGCCGCTTTGTAGATGGTTGCAGCTCTGGCGCCGACATGTTTCACTCGGACTGAAATAATCGACGCGCATCATTTTAAAGATTTGATGCGATGTGAGTCAAGCCATTTCATTCTCTCTCTGACTGGCAATGGTGGAAAACATGGACACCGGCGGAGTGCGAAAAATGTCTAAAGCGTGGGACCATTTTACGCTTTGTAAGCGGACAACATAGTCCAGTGTATGTAAAATGGATTTAGCCGACCATAACACTACTTCCTCGATGCTGCAGCACCTGAATAGAAAACATCCTCACGTAAATGCCACTTCTGCAAGCGGGAGACTCTACAAGGTAATGCATTTTAGCCTATATTATGAGTTAATAGTGATGAGGCATAAGTAACATGAGGAAAATGCCTAAAATCTCACTCACATAACTTTCCTCTTCACCTCTCCCGGTCGTGTGGCGCTACACAAAGACACATACGCACACACACACCTAGGCTACATCTCAAAACACGCCCTCATCACACATATTGATATAGTTGTTTACAAACACAAACGTCTAATTTATCCGGTTACTCGATTAATTGATGAAACAAATACTAATACAATGTGGTTGCATCTGGAGTTAGCCAGGACTCCCCTAAAAATGTATTCTGAATCTTAATGGGACATTTCTGATTAGGAGACAGTTAATAAAAGCTAATAAAATGTCCTAATAAATAGTTTTACCGTTTACAAAACTGTAAGAACAGCGAGAACAGAGCTTGATCTCACTAGATAATCAAATACTATTAAGTTGTCACTTTCCTTTTAGAGTGTACCTTTGTTAAACCACATATTTCAAAAGTCTGCATCTCACAAAAAAGGTTTCACTTACTATAATGTACTTTTTTTTCAGCAGTAATACAACATAAGGAGAACATTATTAAATGCCAAACTTTTATTACAAACTACATCTGCACAGTTAATTAGGAATGAATGAAGCCAAAGCCTATTCATATTTGACCATAAACAGAGAAGACCCTCTGTGTGTGGCCTTTCGGATCATACCGCAGCTATCTCTTTGAGCAATGACATACAAATCCTTGACCTAATTTTCCCGGCGAGCCACTCTCACAAACTTGAACATGACCAGGCGGAGAGGGCAGAGGTCGCGAGGACGCCAGAGGTGCCTTCCTAAAGGAAAGACGGGGCAGGACTTAGAAGAGGAAGCAAATGTTCAAACATGGGACACGTGTTGGAGCTATCAGATGAAATGCTGTGTGCGAGACTGGATCGGTTTTCAGTCTCCAGACAGCAGCTGCCTGTAGAGAGGAAAAACTGAGGCGAGTGGTCAGAGCAGGAATGCGTCTCAATGTGCCTGAATGCGAGTGTGAGCAGCGTGGTGACAGCGTGGTACTTAGACACACACAACAAACACAAATGTAACGGGGGATGGTGGCCGGAAGCGACATTGACTTTCAATATTGAATAGGTCCTTTGTACGGATAGACATATTCGGTTTTATGATTACTCAAGGCCAAGTTTAGTTTTAGACCATTTAAACGGATCACTGCTTAGGACTGCACGATATATATATATTATTGCGATACTTAGATAAACCGTTCCATTCAATTCAGACACATGTAATATCTTTTTCAGCAAATTGTGTCAAAAGAAGACTCCAAAAACACTAAATCAGAACCTAACCAAGGCCAAAAAATTAACTAAATTGATGTTTGGTTTTAGAGAGTGTTGGCCACAAATGCAAAAATATGAGTCAGACGGAAGACTCAAGTGAATTTGCGATATTTTGTGGCTTCGATGCAGATATTGCATCACCTAATATTGCGATTTGATACTTGTTGTGATCACCAGCCCTATCACTGCTCCTACATATGTCACATAATAATGCATTGGCTCCCGGTCCGCTTTCGCATCGATTTTAAAATGATAATGTTTGTTTTTAAAGCACTTCATGATCTTAACTGTACATGGCCCCAGCAGAGCTCTCCGTTCCTCTGATCAAGTGGTTTTGGACGTGCCCAGGTCCCGGTACAAACAGCGAGGCCATCGTGCTTTTTAAAACTGTGGAACGGCCTGCCCCTCAGTCTGCGTGTTCTCACTGACCTGTCCCTGTTTAAGTCCAGGTTAAAGACACATCTGTTCAGACTGGTTTTTAACACAGAGAGCTAGGACTATACCTCCTTTTCGGGTTAGAAATGTCTGTTAATTGTTTTATCATTCTGCGAAGCACTTTGGTCTTCTTGTGTTGTTGTAAAGTGCCATACAATTTTTTTTTTTGATTGATTGATTGACAAATAAAGTCTACCATATAAGGTTGACCCAACGCCTGTACTGTTCTCTTGGGATAGGGTACTGCACCGGAAGAAAAAGTAAATAAATCAAAATGCATTACCCCAGTCATTGGTTGAATGATTGAAAGACAGATGTTGTACAGACTACATCTGTCTTTCTTGATCATGTCTTGATTACAGTGATATTTGGAAGAATATGTCGTAATCTCTCGTCTTTTCTGGGACCTCCTGCACTTTCATTTGGACCAAATTTATGCATTAGAGAAAACTAATCAATGCTCATTGACCAAAATCAAGAATACAATTTCAAACAATAACAACTACAAAGCCAGATTGCTGTACCTTGAACTGGGAACATTGGGATTAATGTCTCTGTGCTCTATTAATAGTCGTGTGTAAGCCAGATTGTGTTCGCTCAATTACAGGCTGACACAAATGTTCCTATGTGCAGCCCCTCTGCAGCTGAATAAGCTTTAATTACTGCTCCAAAGATGGAGTCAGAGAAAGGAAGGGTGATATTAATGATAGTGAGGATAGTGGATTTAAAACATACACAATACAACATCACAAAAGGCTACAATTCGTATAATCAATGTACAAAGTAGACCCATGAAAGAACAACTACAATTTAAAAAGGCACGTGGGCATGAAATCACATTTCAGCAGCCGATAAGAAACACAAGCTCCTTTTAGAGATGTAGACCAGTGGTTCCCCTGCTTCGATGATTTCGTTGATTAGTTGGAAAGTGAATGACAAAAACCAATTTATCCAATTTATCAGGTAAAAGATGGCTATATACTCTCAGACTTTACAGTTAAATGTTTTAAAATGAGTTTTCTTTGACCATAGTAATCAAAAATACAATTTGTTTCATCTGAAATCCCCGCACCCCTGGTTGGGAAACACTGATGTAGACCATTGGTTTCACCCCTCAATCTAAAGCAGTGGTTCCTGACGCCTTGGGCCTCATTTACACTCCGAGCACCCCCTGCCTCCATGGTTTTGTTTTAGAAAGGTTTGATTAGTTAGAAAGTGAATGACTAAAGAACCAGGAGTCCCCATACTCCTATAAACCCTATCTCCCCAAAACACTGATCTAAAGCATAGGCTAAAAACGTAGGCTAAAACCTATATAGCCATTTTATCTGGATCAAAGCTAGCTCAAAATCTGAAGATGTGTGTTTGAGATCTGCAGTGGGGTCATTCCTTCACACAAATACTACGAGAGGAGAGCCCAAAGAGGAGTCTGGCAGAATTTGAATGAACACAATCAGATTTTCAAAGCACATAATTTTCAGGATTTATGACCCGGGCTCAGAAACGCGCACAGACTCAAGAGAGCGCCTTCTGCAAAGAGCTGCTTGTGGTCACACCAAACCATTTTCCGACCATCGACATTATGGCCACACACACTGGCAACTGCATTTATCCACGAGGAAGTGCAGCGAAGTCCCCATTATGCGAGTGAGTGAGCAGGTTTATGTCTCTACACACAGTCCGATTCGTAGCCAAAACCAACTGCATCGTCTTCCTGGCTGCGCGAGAGACGTCCAGACTGAGCGGACCAGAGTTAAAGTGAGGACATTTAAGGTACGCGACTAAGGCTTAGAAGCGAAAAGATCAAATGCCCAAACCTTCAAAAAACAGACAGAGGGATTCAAAGCTGTAAAGAAAACGTGTGGGAGTTAGACCAGTCACCAGGAACATCTATTAAACTTAGCTGCTGCATTTCATTCAAAAAGGTATAGCCTATATTCTGTGTGCGGCTGTGATTATTGGCTGTGATTACTACGGATCCCCATTAGTTATTACCGTCCGCAGCAATAACTATTCTTCCTGGGGTCCACATAAAAAACACAAACAAGTAGAAAAACTATTACAATCCCACATATAAACAGCGGTTACACAATACTGGCCTCAAGGTGATCATACAGTCATAATAACAGATTTATAACAGATTTTATAGCGCTGCACAAGGTCATAATCTTTCTTGAACTAGTGATTACACTTGACATATACAATTGATCAGTACACAGCATGAAAAAACAAAAAACAGTGACTTCAATTGTATCATTTCATACTGACCCTCAAGTATCGCCTGTTTCAACTTCCATTTGAATAAGTCCTCGTTAATCTGGGTGATATTTAGTCCACACTGACACAGCTCTGTACAATACGGACTTTTTTAAAGCATTAGTTCTTGGTAACGGTAGCGAGTAATGCCTTAGAGACGCTTGTCTTGTATGGTGTCCGTGTCTGTCTTTATAACACATCACAGGTTACTTTGCCGAACATATAAACTACTACTTATTGCACCTATGAGATCATTTTTCTTCAGTTTCTTTGTAGTTTTGTATTATGGACGCTGTATCGGGATACGTATCGTATCGTTATCGTATAAGTTGTTGGCCCCCAGCCCCAATTTTGTGTGACAAAGTTGACAAAATTAATGTAGCTGAAAACTTGCACACTATGCTTATTCTTAAAATGTATGCAGTAGCATCCACTCTGGGGCTACAACTCCCCTGAAAAAGAGACTCTGCAGTAAAAATGTGTCAATTAAATGATCAATAATTTGTACTAAAATACTGTATATATTTTATTTGTGAGATAGAGAACTTAAAAAAAAAGTAATGTTTTAATGTAGAATAAGGTCAAGTCAAGTGTAACTCATGTCCACTTTTACACAGTGAGAATTGGTGTAAAGGTTTTCCATTGTTAAGTCAAAGAACAACTATATATGCGTATATATAAGATACTGTATATCAAGCACAAAGGCCAGAGGCTCCATAAAATGATATGGCTGCTGCACAGATCTATTGTCTAATGGCCCGGATGACAGCACCAATTACTGCTATGTAATTACAGTTCGGCATCATCTTACGTATTTCAGTGACTCTGCATTGTGCCTTGAATGTAAAAAGACAAACCTGACCACTGAGAGACTGATGTAAGGCTTAATAAAACCAGCATTTGTGATGAATTCCCCACAAATCCCCTCGGATTTGTAAGACACGCAAAAGGAAACATGGCCATAAATCTACAGAGTTTGCCTTGGGTTCTTCAGCGCAGCTCTGACATTTGGGCTAATTTGGGGATTTGCTGTCTCACCATAAGTTAAATAAGACAATGCGGACAGCGGGGCCATCTCAGTGCATCCTCGACTGTGTTTTTTTAGTCCAACGTCCGACTGTGAGTGAAACTGCTTTTAGCTTTGCTCTCAGGGGTGTCGCGCATCTGTCCAAATAATGGTCAGCCTCATCTCTACTCTTTTGTTCTTGAGGGCGAATGAGACCAAATTATACAGTACATCTTTACACGCATAGTTATGTACCTACATTTCCCACAGCTCGGCATCACAGTATGAACCAAACATCTTAATTTTGGGTTTGAGAATAAACCAAAAATGTTTTTTTTTCTTCACAAAACCCACTTTGACGGCCAGGCAAATATGGACCTCCCGTAGCAGCGATCCTAAATGATTGTTCCTGAGGGTCCCCTGTTTGTGCAAAACTAACACACACATTTGATTGAACTGTATAGAAGGCTATGGAATCAGATTTGAGACAAAACTATTCAAATTACTTTTAAAGGAACTCAGATAAAAATAAATTTTTTAGGAGATTTCATAAGATTTTATATAAGAACATTCCAACATAAAAATAAACAACAAAAACTATTAAATGCTAAACATGAAGAATAAAAATGTTTTACAAGTTTTCATTTTAATGTTAATAGCAATATTTTACAGTTTTTTTTTTTTTTTTTTTCAGTTTTGCTTTTGAAACGATGATAGGGAGGCGGGCCTTACAATAGTGCCTTCTCATTGGCTGAAAAACAAAAATATGTATTGAATAACAATTTCTTCATGTTTAGCATGTCATACTTTTTTATTGTTTATTTTTATTATTGGAATGAAAATAATATCTTTTAATATCTGATCCCAAAACATATATTATAATTAATTTTTCATTTGAGTTCCTTTAAAAGTAATAGTTTTGTCTCAAATCTGATTCCATAAACTGTAACGGTAAGAGAAAAACGTATAGATAGCCAACCTAACCTTAGACTCAATACTGTATCTTAGAGGGAGAATGCTTCAATTGTGTAGTATCCCTTATCGCCAGTGCAGAGAGTAACCAATTAGAAGCAGGATACGGTATCAAATGCAAATCTGACCTCTAGATACAGAGGGCTCCTACAGGACCCGGCTAAATACATTCAGAAACTGAGGAGCGCGTGTTTTGGCAAGACCTTAGTTAGCTCTAGTTACTTTACTCTCTTGCGAATGCACAGTAGTTTCCTTGTCGACAAAGAAGGGCTAATAAAGTGTTTTACGAGCCAGGTAGTACAGGATAACATGCTGATTACTCACCACGGCTTGGTCATAAACTGTTGGTTCTAATTTTAGGTCATGGAGGCAATGAAACAGAACTTACTTTCATTAAGAAGATGCTTGACTTATTAATAGGCGTTTGAGATCGAAAGACGAGGGTAAAATGTGGAAAAAGGCTGAGAGAAATTGAGAGAAATGGAATGTAATAAATGAGTGAGATTGAACTGAAGGAGAAGATACAGCACACATCTGTTAGAGTGGTGCGTTCTCGATGCAAATCTATTCAGGAGGAGGCCACAGTTTCCATCAATGAGGCCATGAAGCAGTGGATAATATTAAGTCTACTAAAAGGTCAAATATTGATTCATTTGAGATTAGTAGGTCATCAAAGTCAACAGCCATATAAACTACAACAATCTGAATCAATCACCAAAAATAAACCAGTGGAATCCATTGAACAGTTTCGAAACAAAAGGAAATACATACATTATTATGTGAATGAAGTTATGTTGTCTCCTTTTTAGAATAGCTAGGGTTTACTTTAGGGCTGGATATTGTCAACAACTTCACAATACAATACATGTCCCGATACAGGGTCCACGATGTGGTTCGCAATAATGTATTCAGGTACAGCGCCCATAATACAATACATATTCCATAGAAACGGATGAAAAAGGATCTTATGAGAGTACTTAATATACAGTATATGTTTTTATCAAGCTGAATGTGCTCAGCAAGTTTAACCTGCTATTGCAGTAGTTGTTTGTGTGTTGTGATACATTGTAATTTTCTCTTTGTGGAGCTGTGTTTTTAATGATCAGATCTATTTTTGCACATCAAAAATATGAAATCACTGTTACTGGTGTCACCTGTGGAGTATGGTAATAAAAATATAAAACATTTTTGCAAAACTTCAAAACGGAGATATGTGCTTTTGCAAACAAACTCTTCAAATGTTATTCTATTATTTGCGTATCACGATACAGGTGTCTCAATACGATACACGTATTGGCAAGTACTCCGCAACGATATATTGCAGATATTATTGAGCACAGCCAGAGGCGCCTTATCCAACGGGCTCGCAGGGGCTGGAGCCCAGGGGCCTACCATAGTCAAGGGCCTATCTTAAGAAAAAAAAACACACGCCCTGAGCACAGCCCTAGTTTCCTTTGCAGTACTTGGGGCCTGGGAATAAAAAACAAACATTGATACAGGGTTTGTCAGCAAAGTTCAGGCGCTTTGTGATTTTTATGCAACTTTTTTTTCATATTTTTTCATAAAAATGTAAAAATGCCACCTCGCTTGTGTAAAACTATGCTACCCAGAGGCATTATCCTGATTCCCTTCAAACTTAGAAATAATTAGAAAAACATGACCCGTCTTCATGTGCACTTTAGTATTTTCAAGGTTGAAAAGTAATTGGAAATCAGTCCTTATAAATGTGCAAATTTGTCCTTGATTAACATTTCTTCCAAGGAAATGTCAATTCAATCATTTTTGCAAAGGTGAGGTGATAGCACAACCCAACACAATCCAAAGTCCTTATTCTGCAAAAAGATCTTATATCTGATCTGGCCCTTTTTCAGGCCTTTGAAAACACATTCTTTGTTTTGGAACAAATCAAATCACACAAACCACAATACCATGAATCAAAATTCAACTGAAAAAAAAGTTTTCTTCAAGGCCCGCTGAAGTGGACCATCTGCTACATCACAATTAGCAGTGTGATGCTAGAGCGCCAAAGCCTTTGAGTGCAACATCTGGGAATTCGAGATTGTTGAACGAGTCTAGAATGTTTTTTACTAACAAGATGAGCACCATTTCCATCACAGTTTATACACACACCCGTACAAAGTAATCAGCTGTGGCATTTCATCACCATGACTTACAAGAACTCAAAATGGGATTGCAAAATTCTGGCAAATTAGAAAAGCCAAATTAAACCACAGGCCGTGATTGAAGATTAATGATCAGATTTGTCACATTCATTCCAGCAGCTAAACGATCCGCAGAGCTCCTGAGCGGGGCAACGGGGGGAACATACAATCACAATCGATTAGAAACGGTCGCGAGTGAGGCAGAGACAAAACGATCAATAACGCAGTGCGCAGTTCCCAGAGAAGCTCAGAGCCTTATCTGCGGCTCGACAGCTCAGGCCAACCGCAGGGAGCCATCTTTGTCTCAGAGCTCCACGCACAAAAGTGATGGGCTTGAGTCATTACCCGGGTCAAGCGTGCTGCTGATCTCTGAGGAAGGCCTATTAGCAGAGTGGGCAGCTCCAGGCGCCGTCACTGACAGGTCTACGCAGGCTGTGATTGGATGATGGGATGCTACTTATATGATACGGGGTCCTTATAGGGCTGAAACGTACGTAATATTTGGAACTATTAATAATCTTAGAGAACAAATGATGACTTGACCAATCCTTATCTACAATGGAGAGCCTACACAACAGATCTTTAAAGAACAACTTAACACCAAACCAACTTTTTTTTTTGCTGATAAACTGTGTAAATGGGTGTGTAATAGTATTATCTACATGTTCCAGTTAATATTTTGACATTTTAGTGCAAACCTGCCCAAAAGTGTCCTTTTATGCCTAAAACCGAGTGGCTAACGCCCTCTCGAGGTTGAACTCGTAATGTGTATCTATTCCATTTGAATTTTGTGGTTAGCTGATAAAGTGGAAGTTGAGCTGTAGGTAGAAGTTTACGTCATCAGCTCTACCACGCCTCATCATCCTCTAAAGGTACGTCCCGACCGGACGCGCGTTTCGCGCGAAACGCGCGTCTGACAACGCAGGTATTTTTGGGGGACAACGTGTGTCACTTAAACGCCTGTTCGCGTGGACACGCTGACGGAGGGGCTTGCAGGTAGTGTAGTGTGGCGGATATCGAGACAGTATCGTGGCTCTATTTGCTAAATAAAGCCAGACAACGTCATCGTAGGGCTTCATCACAGCGTGTCTGAATTCACCAGATAAACTAGAGGCTGCAGTGTTTGGTTAAACTCACCATTTGCCTCATGAGCTGCGCACGGATGAGGTGCCTTTCAGCCGTACTTCTGT
>OMNZ01070044.1:0-12065 GCA_900303255.1 Lesueurigobius sanzi | reverse complement strand
TTATGCAACCCACTGTATATACACACACACACACATGAGGACACACATGAGGACACACACACACACACACATGAGGACACACGCGCACACACACACACACACACACACACACACACACACACACACACACACATTATCGACACAACCATTCTTGAAGAGACTTTGAAAGGTGTCAGTCAGGTGATGGACTGATCAGTCTTTCTGATTGTAAATCTACCTGCCCTAATCCAGTCCAGAGGAAAGATCAGACTCACAATCTCACAATGGAGAAATTTACTCAGCAACTAAGTAAATTTACAGTATGAACATTTTGAGAATCTGCACTTTACTTGAGTAGTATTTTTACTGTTACTTGTTACTTTACTTCAGTTATTACTTCACTACATTTGAAGAAAGAAAGATACGATATACTCCGCTAAGTACCTATAAAGGCTCTAAAGTAAAATGTATTACAGGACAGCATAATTCGTCTTATTGAAAGCCTTATGACTCTAGAACAGGGGTGTCAAGCATACATATTGGCCAATATTACAACAAGAGTCCAATCAGAGTTTGACAGTAAATAAAAAAATTAAAAACAATAAAACAATGGATAAATAAATATAATACATTTAAATTAATACCAGCTTCAAAATTGTGAGTGTTGTTTAAGAGTAAAGTAATAATAATGAGCCTGTGTTCTAATTTTGTGTATTTGTGTCATTGTGTAATAAGATTGCAGTAAATTACATCTGTATCCGCGACCTGTCATTCTAGGTGAATTTCGGCCTTCGACCCAAAATGAGTTTGACACCCCTGCTCTAGAACCATTGGTGACACTTGTATATTTGTAAGGTGACTGCGTGACCTGCAGATGGAAATGCTTAATGCTTAAAACTGACTTGCAATTTCTACCTTGCATACATAAGTATTTTCTACAACAAATAATTTTACTGAGTAACTTTTACTTAACCAGTAGTATTTCTGCACAGGTTTAGTCTGTGGTGATGGGTCAAAAGAATCGCACACCCATTTTGTGTGGCATGCTGGATCAAACAAAATGACCAAAAGTTGAAGGAAGATCCGCACAGCCCAGTTATTTACATTGTTGCACCAAAGTGATGATCCAGGCTTGGCCCTTCATCAGACAGGTCAGATGAAATCTGATCTCTGGTCTGACATCTGACTGTGTGGATCTTTCTTTTGAGTCTGTGGTCATACCTCTCCCAGCCTGATTCTTCCATGTATCGCGGTTGGTCTGGATCTCCTGCTTCCAGATGACCTTGAAGCTGTTGAAGTCCACTGTGGACACAGGGGCACATCCTTCAGATGCTGTGCTCCTCAGGCTCTTCACATCACTGCCACTCACACTGTTCAAACTAACAGACACACGTTACAGACGGGTTAATGGCATCACATTTTCTGCAGAGGCTTTTTCCTATTAACCTGTTATAGGGCGTGTATCGCCCATGACACGTGGAAACACCATGTCTTTTTGTATGCAGCCTCATAGTCTTCCTACCGATCAAAGGTCTGTCCTTTCCCCATCTTTTCAACTATACGTAAGTTGATTTGAGCCACAACAACTCGGTATTATGGCTACTAACTTTTATCGAGCTTTTAAACAAATAAACGTAATTACTTTACCTACGATTTACATCTTGTTATGGTCCAAAACAGCACACAGCCTTATGTGTTAGGTCTCATTCTGTCCATATCCGCCCTGTTGGATGGATAAGTCTGAATGTGTGGACTGTAAGGACTGTAAGGCACTGGGTCATATCTGCAGTTATCATCCTATAACGTCGGTCAGAACATCACTAGAGCCAGGATGAATATTCAGGTGGAACTTATGGGGCAGACTTAACTTTACTTTCATACAGCCCCATGCACCCCCATGCATCCCCATGCACCCCCATACAGCCCCATGCACCCCTATGCACCCCCATACAGCCCCATGCACCCCCATACAGCCCCATGCACCCCTATGCACCACCATACAGCCCCATGCACCCCCATGCAGCCCCATGCACCCCTATGCACCACCATACAGCCCCATGCACCCCCATGCATCCCCATACAGCCCCATGCACCCCCATACAGCCCCATGCACCCCCATTTGAATAAAAGGAGCCTTTGGCCATGGAGGTGAACTGTTTAGGGACCTATGGGGACATACAATCCACATGTGATGTCACTCTAGCAGGGTATAAGTACAACCCACTGCCTTAGTCCCAGGACCCCGGACCCAGGACCCTGGACCCTGGACCCAGGACCCTGGACCCAGGCCAAGCTGCCTGCATTCGGCTAACTGTAATCTGTTTTTGTTAATAAATTATATTCTCATCTCAAGTGGAATTGTTGTGTCCACAGACCTGAACCAGAGCCGGTCCTAGACCACAGACCTGAACCAGAGCCGGTCCCAGACCACAGACCTGAACCGGTCCCAGACCACAGACCTGAACCAGAGCCGGTCCCAGACCCTAATGGCACAGTCTGAGCTCACTCAGAAAGATAATCTTAACTCTACAGGGAGATGAAGGGCTGTAGAATAGAGTGATGCTGTAAAGAGTGTCTAGTATCTAATAAAAATGAATTGGATCACGTTTCCGCAGCTTGGATTAAACCTAAATCTGCCTGAATTTGTTTGGCAGGTGTTAAAGTCAAGCCCTGATTATCATTATTCTTTATATGGACAGTGCTGCCTGTCATACCAGCTGGACTCAGCCTCTTTGCACCCTCGGCCAGGCTTGGTGGAGCGCTTTGTCTTGACCTGCACTCCGATGGACCGAGCGGAACATTCCACCAGTAGACTTCTATGTGCTCTTCACAATTACAATGTTCCTTTATGCATCACATATGGTATGTGCCGCATACCTTATTATCTTATTTAGCTTTGTAAGCACAGGCTCCAGAGTACAAGCTGCTAACATCATGCAGTGTCATTCATATGACAAAGCAAAGGTGTTATAAGAATGGCCCAGATGCCCTACCTTTGTTCCTTAGTCTGTGCTGTAGAATTCTTACACTGTTGCTGTGAAGCTGCTCTAAGGAATTATACGCTAGTGTGATAATGTATGGCTCCAAGGGAAGGCTTACATTTGCTGTGCAGTGTGGTATAGTAGTACCTGGAGTGGCGGAGCACACTGGCTCCAGAGCGGGTGGCCTCCTCCATCAGAGGACTGACAATCTTCTCAATCATGTCTGAGAGCACAGTGAAGGTGGGCTCCACGATGAAGTCTATAAAACCTGTAGAGATAGCGCAGCTGAGTCCCATCCACACACTCTACTGAAGGACTTTTCAGCTACTTTGGATGAATATTAACCATACTGTTAAAGCTAAATGCACAAACACATCATTTTAAATTGAATGGACATAATAATAAATACATAGTTAAGATATTTCGAATACAGTAGATTACCGATCTGCGACTGAGCTACCATGGTGGATTTGCGGTCACACAGAGGAGAGAAAGGCAGCCCCAGCTCTGACTCCTTGTCACCCTGAAACACAAGGCAGGCCAATACCTCATAAGCAGTATAATAGATCAGTAAGGCTGGATAACATCACTTTATTGTCCCTTGAGTGGATTTATCACAAAGCTCAGTCCATAAAACAAAGTGGCAGAGTGGTTAACGCTTTTTCAGCAGGAAGGTTGTGGATTCTCATGTCTGGATGGGTTTCCTTCAGTTTCCCCCATCAACCCAAAACATGTACAACAGGTTAATCCTCCAGCCATTAGCATGGATCGACATCTGGAGGGGGGTTCTACTACTGTTTACGGGTCGCCCCAGTGGCATTGAAAGATGGGTTTGATGCAGAGGACTACTGGTACCCAGGGACAATAAAGTCTACAAAAGCAATTATTTGGCTTATGTTGCAAATTGGGCATAGCCATTAGCACGCCTGATCACATTGTTAAGCTTGGGAATGCAGCATGCACTATTACTGGTTTACAAAATGCAATACAATCACAACTCAACCACGCTGCATACGAGAACACAAACACAAGTTTGATTGAATTCATTTCAGTATATATGTATGCAATACCTCATTTGAAAAGTCAGAATTCAGTGATTGCTTTAACTACTGGAGGCCTGCACTAGGACTAACTTAGACAGTGGTCAGTACCTGTCTGAAAAACTCCTCCAGCAACGAGGAGGTCCAGCGGTGGTGTAGATCCCAGCGTTTGGCAGGATGACTGATGTCTGCTGTGTGCAGCAGCAGGGACAGGGCCTTTGGTTTGTCCACACTGAATTAAAATGACAAAAATGGCCAAGGAGAGACAGGTGAAGGGCTGGATGTATGAGTAACCTTCCACTGTAAGGTGGATTGTTACGAGATCTTTCAGTCACTTACTGTATACTCCATCTTGGCAGGCTGGAACTAACACATCGGGGCTCAGCTCAACAATGGACAGATTTTATATAGCTGACAACAGAAAGCACTTTTATTAACAACACAGCAACAAGGTGCAGCTACAGTCTCAATGTTACAGTTACAAACACAAATAACATTTTGAAAAAGTAAATATTGAATTGCTTCAGTCCTATGTTGTTTAGCTAGTTGCGAATAAAGAACATAGGACTAAATAGTAACATTGCTGAGCTGAGCCCCGATGCTTTAGTTCTAGCCTTCCAAGATGGGTTATTGAACGATCTCGTAACAATCCAGCAGAACGGTGATCCAAGCAACACTTCACTGACAATTAAAATTCAGATAACTTTATTTATCCCTCTAGGGGCAATTCATTTAGAGCAGCTCAGAAACAATGTAAAAGAGTGTATGTACAGACAAGAGACAATAAAAAAAATAAAATAATTAAATTTAAAAAAGCACAAGACATTTAACAGAAACAACGAGATGAGCTGCTCACAGTAGCGTGAGCGTCCCCCTTTTTGTTTTTTGTGGAGGCTCTCCACAAAAAGGCTCTATTGATATTTGCACTGTAATATTAATCTGTTTTTTGTCAGGTCCCAATATGCGGGGTGGGGGATCAGTGACTGTCTACTAAACCATTTCAACACAGTATGTTCAATAAGACTTAAATAAAAATCATGAAATCAAGACAAAAATTTAAAATCTGGTTGAAATCAAGGCTGAAATGGAACTAAAATAGGACTAAAACTGAAGTTGTGTTTAAGATACCACCTGTAACTAACCACCAGGTAACTAACAGGTGGTAGGCTATGACTAGTACTTACTGTGGAAGTCCAGAAATACAATACAGTTTTAGTAATGGGGTAAAACCATTTTGAGAAATATTAAAAATTGTAATAACCTTATGCATTTTTGTTGTTAATGTCCTCTTTGTGCTAAATATTTCATATTAATAAAGATACTTGTGTTCAATTAAAATACTGTGTTCTATATTTATTTATAGGGGTGTGACGATACGTTTTAAGAATGATTAAGACTAAAATGGCATCTAGCTGTTATTGAAGCTCTAAACATCTTATTTTCTTTCATAAAAAAAAAAAAAAATTAAAAGGGGCTCAATGAAAGTTGTCAATTGTCTACTCGTGACTGCCACCTCAGGCCTTACATGTAACTGCAGTCTCTATGTGAAGCATGGGTTTCCATAGTCGGCAACCTGTTTTCATGCTTTTGCCGCTTTGAAATACAAATGACTGGTAAATATAATTACTAATGGCCAAGATGACGACCAGGCCTAAATATTACTCGATCAAAAAAAGGTTTAGGGCTACGCATTATGGATATTCTGCAAAACGCAGCTGATCGCATTGGACATTCCCCAGGATTTTGGCTCCATTCACGTTGTCAACTTTTCCAAGAGAGCTGTGGTAATAACTTTAGAGCGAATGAATTCCATGAACCCACATGAGTTCAGTCAGAGTGCCTCCTCCTGGGACGTGTCCCAGAGGTTATGCCAGGGTAGGTTCACCTGCTCCGAATGTGGCGATAGTTTTCCTGTATGTGTTCACTGACCTGAATGAGACATAGTTGCTCCGTGGTGAATCGTTCTAGCTGTTTTTTGGTGAATTTAGGCAGGTGTTATTGTTATTGTGCTGATACCTGGGGCACAGTACAGTGTGAGACAGCTCTCTATAGTCTCCACGCCAAAGCCCTGTCTCGGATTTGGAGCTTTTATCACGTATTTCCTGAATCCTTTGATTAGTGGAAATATTACCGTGTTACTGACATCATCTGTATTCTGAGGTATAGCAGTTTAGTCCAATATCCACAGGTAAATGTAGGTCCTTTGTATATTTGTAAGATAAGGTAAGCTATACTTTATTGATCTCACAATGGAGAAATTCGTGTCTGCATTTAACAGATCCATCGATGCCACTGGGGCAAACTGCCAGGAGCAGTGGGCAGCCGTGTTTACCTATCTCTTACATAATTATCTCTTACATAATTATCTTTTACCTATCTCTTACATAATTATCTCTTACCTATCTCTTACATAATTATCTCTTACATAATTATCTTTTACCTATCTCTTACATAATTATCTTTTACCTATCTCTTACATAATTATCTCTTACATAATTATCTTTTACCTATCTCTTACATAATTATCTTTTACCTATCTCTTACATAATTATCTTTTACCTATCTCTTACATAATTATCTTTTACCTATCTCTTACATAATTATCTTTTACCTATCTCTTACATAATTATCTCTTACCTATCTCTTACATAATTATCTCTTACCTATCTCTTACATAATTATCATTTACCTATCTCTTACATAATTATCTTTTACCTATCTCTTACATAATTATGTTTTACCTTTCTCTTACATAATTATCTCTTACCTATCTCTTACATAATTATCTCTTACCTTTCGATGAAAAGGAAAGTGGGTCTTTTTTCATATCCAGAGTTTCTAAGCATTCCTCAAATGCTGCTCGATCTAGTTTTAGACCTGCGCCAGGTCTGAGTCCAGTTTAGATCTTTATTTGCTGTGCTCCAAATTAGTTTCTTCTTTTATCTTGGGGTCTGTGATGGTGTTTCAGCTGTGCTCAAGGCTGGTCACTTCATGGTTTGTGCGGAATCTATCCTCAATGTTAAAAATGTACCTGTTTACAGCGAGAAACCAAAACCTAAGTCTGCGGCTTGTGCATGTGCATTAAACTCAGATGAGTTTCAGCTGACATCATCGGCTAGCGGAACTTATGTTGCAACAATGGGTTGCTACAAGAAATTCAAATCCAAACATTCTATATCTCTATGCTCTGACCAATCAGAGACTTTGGTGGGCAGCAAAAGTCACATGACGGGTCCTGAACTCCGACAAACAAGCATTTGTTCAGATATCGTTGTCTGACCTGACCACTCAAGTGCTGAACCGTCTTGGAGAGCGTCAAGACCGGTAACGCCATTGTAAATAAGAGCTGATAACATGCAGCGCGCGGAGCAAATCAGCTGAATGCCAACCAACAGGTCGGCTCCATTCCAAGTCACATGACTGAGAAAGGTCTATACCGTCACAGAATCCTACCTACAACAGCTACAAAAACAGTCTTTGAACATGCTATAGCCGACCTTTATGCAGATTACATTAATGCTAGTAATACCACTTTCAATACGGAGTACTTACCTTTGTAATTACCAGTGAGAGTGCAAGAACTAAGTATATATTACTACTGAAATATACTACTGAAAGTCCCAAAGAGGCATTACTGTAACTACACATTACTTACCAGTACATATTTGGTAGTTACCATTGTTAATATGTAGAACTTACCACTGTAAGTAACTTTGAAGTCCCATGGTAAGTATGTAGGAGGATGTGTGATACCACATGCAGCGATTATATCCAGCATAAGTCATGTATCAAATAAAAAAGTGCCAAATGATTTCCAGTCCACCATAACAGTATTAGACAATGTGGTACTCACACATCAGGCTGCTGTAGAAGATTCTTCATGGTCTTGATCTGCTGGAAGTGACAGGACATGTCTGTGGCCAGCACCATCTCCACCACCAGAGACCGAAGTTCACTGTAGGCCCACAACAAGACGCTTAGAAACACACTGCTTCCACTGGGAAACTAGCATACTCTCACCTCTCACCACACAACCAAGGAACCAGCAACACAAACCAAGAAAGCAAATGTCAGTGCAACTCAAATGAACAGAAAATGTTAGCGAGAAAACTCAACGCAAATAGCACAATGACCTCCAGTCATCTTTGGAAAGGTTGCAGAGGATGTTGTTCTCCTCCTCGACCTGTAGGAGGCGGTATGCTGCACTGATGTGGTGGTTCTCCTGAACAGCACGGTCATTGTACAGCATAGCAGTGTTGGACCTAGATAAAATTGAAATTGTTAAAAGTAATAATTTTAGAAAACAATTTTACACTTCTTGCTCCATCCTCGTATTGTTTGTAACAACAACCTTCCTCTGTCTGCTGCCCCATCTCCACTACAGCACTAGAACGCTCAGCCTCTTCATCATAACCATCCATTTTAAGCACAGAGGGGATACATACCAATCAAATCTATACTCTTCCTTCATCACTGCTGTTTGAATTTGTGTGCTGGGTTATTTTAGAAAAATACCTGGTCTGAACGTGGAAGTTGTTGGTGGTTCCAGTATGTTCATAGTCATGGATTGCAGCAGCGAAGATAATTGCAAAAATTTCCAACTCCGTCAGCCAGTGCTGCACAAAAGAGAAAAGAAATGTACATGATAATTCAATATCTCACAGAATGGAAAAGTATACATTATTTAGCATGTTTCCCCTGCCCCAATTCTATTTCGAATGCTACAGCTTTCGCAAGATCACACAACCTTTGGACTCAAATAGGGGCGACCAAAACGTTATCACCACAGAGCTTCTGAAAAGAAAAAAGGTCCAATGGTCTTCCATCCATCCATCCATTTTCTTCCGCTTTATCCGGGGTCGGGTCGCGGAGGCAACAGTCCGAGCAGAGACGCCCAGACTTCCCGATCCGCGCACACCTCATCCAGCTCTTCCTGGGGGATCCCAAGGCGTTCCCAGGCCAGCTGAAAGACCTTGTCTTTCCAGCGTGTCCTGGGTCTTCCCCGGGGCCTCCTCCCAGTGGGACGTGCCTGGAACACCTCTCGAGGGAGGCGACCAATGGTCTTGATGGAAGTATTAATCAATGAATGCCATTGGATAATGAATACATTGAAATGGCCTATACTATTTTAGAAACCACTGCAATTAATATTCATTACATTCAATTGACAATATAATAGTTTGTCTGGTTGGAGAAGGATGCATTGGTTAAATAGGCTGGGAACAACTGCTTTATTCCAGATTAACAGCAGTAGATTTACTTCCAGATCATTAATGACAATGCAGGGGTTTGGTTGTGGAAAGTAACATTTTGAAGAAAAAGCAAGTATTTGTGCCTGCAAGAATATTAACGTGGACTAATGGAAGAGGGCATATAACTCCAGTGCTGAAGTTTCTCCACTTGCTTCCTGTTGAGTTTAGAATTAAATTTAAAATCCTTCATCTAACGTGCAAGGTCATAAATGATATGGATGGTTCCAATCTATCTCCAAGAAGCTATAGTGCCATATTAGCTAAACAGAGTTCTTCTCTTTCAAAATGCAGGACTACTGATAACTTCTAGAGCCTCTAAACCAGGGGTGCCCATTACGTCGATCGCGAGCTACCAGTAGCTTGCCAAGCAAACTGAGTCGATCGCAGAGTTCTATCTTTCCAAATTGTCTGCTCGCATTTGGCACTATTGTTTGAAGCACGGATCGAGCGTCCGGTTACACGTGGCAATTATTCTCTAGCGCGAGGGACCGAGCTACAAACAGATCATAATGACTATCACTGGTGTCACACCGGCCGCATTTTGTCAGTTTTCCTTTGATCCCGGTCTATACCGGTGTTAGTTGCATCTGTAGCGCACACACTCCCGCGGTCAGCTGTTATCGCTGGAGCGCGAGCTCTGCGTATGGAGGACCCAGAGTGCCAAAACTATAAGTAAATAAATATTTGTGACCTGCAATTCTTAAAAATCTACTATAGTGGACTTTTATTAACACATACTTGTATCAAGTACATTTATCAATTTGAAAATGTTCTCTCTCCATAGTATTATACATTGTAGTTTTATTTTATTGAAGAGGTAATTTTCTAAATGTTTTAATTTTAAAATATTACATAATTATAACAATCATGGTAAAAACGCCCCCTCGTGCCCTTCATAAAAATGTATATGTAGATCTCCAGGCCTCACTGACTTTGAAAGGGCGCCCCTGCTCTACACGCACAGTAGGAAGTAGAACCTTCAGCTACCAAGCTCCGGTTTTATGGAATCAATGTCCATCTCACGTTAAAGAAGCAGGCACAATCTCCACATACAAATATTCCTCTTCGAAATAGCGGTCAGGTCATTTTGTGCTATGTGCTCTCAGTTTAGTGAGGCCGTCCACAAATAAATGACAATGCACAGAATATATAGTATAGTATAATATAGCTATATTTGAACTAGTATGCTTGGTGATAAGGGAGTATGGAACGTACCACCATGCCGGTCTTGAGCAGGAGGTAGTGGATGGTCTGTGTGACATCAGCCGCATGCATCAGGTTGTGATAGGGGTTCATGTGTTTACTGTAGCCTACCTCCAGTAGCTCCAAGAATGACAGCAAAGACGAAATAGGAATCTGACAGAAAAAAAAGACGTCACTCATCTTTCATTATGACACTATTGCATTTCGGTTTAACTGTCAATTAACAGTCTGTTAACAGTCAAGAACAGTGACCAGTTCACTGGTTCTGTTTGAGAAAAGCATCAGAAGCGTATGTCTAATTCAATATCGATCCCTCTTATCGATGCTCTCTGAAAACACTTTTCGGACACCATAGTGCAGGGGTAGGGAACCTATGGCTCGGGAGTCAAATGTGGCTCTTTTGATGACTGCATGTGGCTCTCAGATAAATCTTAGCTGGCATTTCTTAACTCAATGAGTAATGGGGGTTATACAGTATTTAATTAAAAAAAAATCAGTGTGGGCTTGTTTAGGGTTCTCCTGAAGACGACCAGGTCCAGCTGTAGATCCAGAGCGGTGCATTATCGTCCAAATGCATAAAATACAATGTTGGTCATAAGTTCCCATTCTTCTCCACATGAGCATTGTCCAATCAATCAAAAATTCCAACATGTAAAACCACAAAGTTGTCCAGGAACAGTCCAACTACCAAAGGCTGCTCTGTGGCGTCAAAGTGAAACTTAACAAGAGGCTTCGTAGGCAAAAATTCTTCAGTCTTCATCTGTACTCTGTAGTTGAAGTGTAGGACGATCTTACTCCAAAGATCGTCATCAGCTACTGAAGGCCTGGAGCACGCTGTGGGTTTATAAAGCCAGTGAACCAGCAGGAGGAGTCAGCCTCTAGGCCCCTCCTCTCTTAGTGCTGACAGTACTTGCTAAGTACTTAACAAGGGTCCAATGTCTCCCCTGAGCTACTCTCTAAGTCGTTGATACTTGCCTATGTGATGCCGCTCTCCGCCCATGTGTGGAAATGTATGGGTCTTTTTGCTTGTAGAAGATCAGGGTTGTTCCAAATGGGTGTGAAGTTTGATGGTGTCAAGGGGGTGTTAGTGATTTTATGAAATTTCCACCAGGCTGTCAGAGTTGAGGATATTGTTAAAAATTTGAAACATGGGTGGCGATTAATTGAATTACTGTAGAATGGGAGATCGGAAAGTGTGATGTTGTCGCAGCATGCCTGTTCAATATCTGACGAGATATTGTCTGCGGGGTGTGGGTGGGTCCATTTGAAAATGTATTGTAGGTGGATTGCTATTGAGTATTGAAGAAAGTTTGGTGCTGCTAATCCTTATTGATTTGGGTTTTTGTAATGTTGTTAATTTTATTCTGGGAGTTTTATTTTGCCAATAGTATTTAGATATTATTGAGTCGAGAGTTTGGAACCAGGATGGAGTTGGGTGAGATGGAATCATATTAAGAAGATAGTTGATTTTTGGTAGGATAGACATTTTTACTGTTGCGATTCGGCCGATAAGAGATAATGGGAGATTCATCCAACGGAGCAGGTTGTCAGTGATTGACTTTAAAAGTGGTGTGTAATTGAACTGAACAGCTCTGACAGCCTGGCGGAGA
>OMNZ01070040.1:0-29419 GCA_900303255.1 Lesueurigobius sanzi | reverse complement strand
GTGTGTTTCGCAGAACTCTGGCGTTATCCATGTTCCAACACGCTCTCTCTCTCTCCCCTCCCCTCTTCTCTCTCTCTCCATCCCCCTCTTCTCTCTCTCTCCCCTCTTCTCTCTCTCCCTCCCCCTCTTCACTCTCTCTCCCTCCCCCTCTTCTTTCTCCCTCCCCCCCCCCCTTCTCCCTCCCTCCCCCCCCTCTTCTCTTCCCTCCCTCCCCCCCTTTCCTTTTTCCCCTCCTCCCTCCCCCCCCCCCCCCCCCCCCCTCTCTCCCCCCCCCCCCCCCCCTTTCTCTCTCTCTTCTCCCCCTCTTTCTCTCTCTCTCCCCTCTTTCTTTCTCCTCTCTCTCTCCCCTCTTTCTAAAAAAATGAGTCTAGACTTGAGTTTTGGCATACATCATACTGTATTTTTGGTCAAACGTTGTCCGTTGTATCAATTCTCTATTGAATATGGAAATGAATGTTAAATATGTTCTGATTTGTGGTGTTTGTAGCATTTAAAATGTAGTATTTAGGCATTAAAATGGCATTAAAATGGCATTAAAATGGCATTAAAAAGCATTCAATTTGACTTGTCGATACCTGCATAAATCCTGATTGAATTTAACCTAAATTACTTCTTATTTTAAGTAAACATATTTGCCAGTGGGGTAAGGAAATTGTTCTTGTCCCATTGGCAGTTATATTTTCTTAGTTTCAAGCCTGGATTGCCTTTGTGTGCTGTTGTGGTAAAGATGATCCTTTCCAGTTGTGAAGTGGAAATTACGAGCCCATTGTGTTCAAGTGCTTTTGCGTCGTGGCAAAGTTAAACATTGAAAAATACAGCGCACTGCAAATGAGTACATTTGTGTGAGAAAATAGCTTACAAACCACAACGACTTCTTAGCGTCCGCTTTGTTAGCTAAAAGTGGAAGAAAACATGAAACTGAAATGACGTAGGCTACAGTTAATAAATATAGTGATGCTTCATAACGATCTGCTGAAAAGTATGATGGCAGCTCTTCTCCTTGTTGAAAGGTCAAAGGTTATCTCATCTCGGGAACTCGGGTATCAAAATTATTTCCCAGTTTTCCGAGACGAGGTGGCGTTCATGTGCAATTTCTTACTGGACAAGTGGTGTTTACCATCATCATTTCGATCCTACATGAGGGCAGCATAAGGGCTCGTTATTATTATTGTCTTGGTTGTTTGTTGTTGTCATCTGCTGTGACTAAGACAA
This sequence comes from Lesueurigobius sanzi, assembly GCA_900303255.1. Taxonomy (NCBI): domain Eukaryota; kingdom Metazoa; phylum Chordata; class Actinopteri; order Gobiiformes; family Gobiidae; genus Lesueurigobius; species Lesueurigobius sanzi. The sequence continues at coordinate 28,207 of OMNZ01070040.1, read as the reverse complement.
ATTTTCTCTGAGGTGGACAGTAAAGTTAATCTAATCTGAATCTAAACAGTAGTAAATATGTCTAATCAAGTCATTATGCTTAATTTTTTTTTTTTTTTTTTTGTAACATACCATTTTGTCTTTGTTTTATGACCAATAAACAGACGTTACCACAGACCATAACTTTTCTGAATGTTCAAACGCTGCTTTTCCCCCAAAACTTTTTAATTGTTGATAGATCAGTGTAGAACTTTTACCAAAACAAAAGAAATTTCAATTATTTTTCTGTGTAAGACTGCAACATAATAAAATACAATGTGCTATTTCTTTGGTGACTGAAAACTATTTACCTCAATGAATTTAGGCATTTGCAATCATATTTCTCTCGACAAAGGGTATGTTTTTGCCAGTTATTGTTGGTTGGTTGTTGATGGGTTCATGCACTATAAGTAAATTGACCAAGGAATAAATATATAATGAAAAAATAGTCATTTTGCAGTCTTCGTAATTTTAGGGAGATGCTTTCCCCACAAGTAATTGAAGTTCTACAAATCTAATTACATTTGAATTAAAAAAAGTGGAACTTCATTTCCACGGTGCATCTGTCCGGATTTATTTCTGGTTTTCTGCCGATTTTCCATTTCAGTTTTGACTAAGAAGTAATCAATGCCCATAATGGATTTTTGGAACAGATTTTCTTGAGTACTCATTTTGCTGTATTTTCCAACACAGATGAGCCTGCTGCACCGCTCGGCCCCTGTGGAACACGCGAACCACATGGCAGCCCCGTCCCAGTATGTGAGACCAGTGCATCACCCTCTGATGATCCACTCTCTCAACTCACATATGACAGGTACCGCGCCAAAATGTCATTCAACACACACAATGCCTCCACAGAAAGGTCACTTCAGCAGCCATGTTATATCTGCACGTGTCTGTATAGGGCCCGCGCCTCCAGCCGCCACTGTGGTCATCGTGGTGTGTATCGCCGCCCTGGTGGTGATCGTGGTCATCGGCGTGTACAGAATTCATGTCACTCATCAGGAGGGCTCCAGAGAAGACGAGGAGGAGGCGAAGGATTGTGAGATGGACTGGGACAACTCTGGCCTGACCATCACCGTCAACCCCATGGAGGTGAGTGTCAGAACCAAGAAAACAAACAGCTACATAGCACAGTGTGTACAGGGAGTAGCCCTGTATTTATGTTATTAAGCTCAAGCCTGATACTGGAAAGACTGTTAAGGGGAGACACTGCAGGCAACACAGTTTATTTTTATTTTCAGGTTTCATGGGTGTTTGCTCTCCTAACATAATACCAGGTGTGAACCAAGGTTTTTTTCCATGGAGGGACAAATTTAGCGGGCAAAGGGACAAACGCAATACTGTTTCACGTGTAAAGACCAAATTTGAACAGATCTATCTTTTAATATCCTTTAATTATAGTGCTTTTGGGTGGTTTTGGCGTTCTTCAGTACTATTGACTATTCAGTCACATTAATCAAAATAAATACTTTTTACAAAAGTAAGCACCATCTCGAGGGCTGAATCAAAACCCTTGAAGGGCCGAATTTGGTTCACGGGCCCCACTTTGGGCAGTCTTGAGATATACTATCACTTGAAAACATATAAATGTCTTAATCTTTACAATAAGGACTGTATTTATTGCACTATTTCAACGAAAATGAAAAATGTAACATTTACTCAAAATCTGTTTTCCTCATATTGTGGCAACAACATCTCCACTTTAGTAGCTCCTACAGACTCCAAACATTCCAGTCTTGTACTTAACAATATTTTGGAGCTATGTTCAGAGGGATCGTTCAATATTTAATTCCTAGCCTGATTTATTGAGTTTTGAACCCCCAAAAACAATGCAAATTTGGTTTATTCATTAATAACTAGTTTATTCAAAAACGAAATAAGATATCCAAAATCCCCTTCTGAACAAATCTTTGTAACTAATATAACAAAATAAAACTTTACATTTAAACCTGGTATTTTTCATTATTTAGATTTTGTTGCAGAAAAATATTAGCAATTTTGGCCATTTTTACACATAAAACGCCATATTTTTATATGAAAAAATAAAATGACTGAAAACTTGCAATACATTTCCCCTCATAATCATGTCAGTAATACACAGGTTAAGTTTCAATTTTATATCCATCAATTACATTTTTTCCCCACTCACCTACAGTTTGGGACCGTACATGGTAATGAGACACATGTAAACACACCACGCCACATCCTGGACCTATTGTACATGATGTTAGTGGTCGGGGAAACTGAAGCACATGGAGGAAGTCTATAGGCGTCAGTAGAACTGGAGGCAGGAGCGCTCGCCACCGCTCCATCTATAATGCATTCCCTCTCGGGCTGAATCCGGGTCGTTCAGGGGTCAGCTACAATAATAATATGCAATAGACTCAGCAATTCATCAGAAATCCAATGGCCAAGACTTGTGAAATGTGTTTTCCAGAACGTCACTGGAGCTAAGGCGGTGGTGAAGGAGGAGTGCGGTGAGGAAGACGAGGATGAAGATGAGCAGGTGGCAGGCCTCACCAGCACTGACTCAGACCACACCGACGACGACGACGACGAGAAAGAGGAGACGAGCCGAGTGACAAAACTGAAGTGGGACAGTTGCTCCGGGACATACTGAGCTCAGCGCCCGGCCCCTACACAATCTGTTGCTGGAAACGATGCAGAACACGTACACTTATTATTTCTGATGCAATGTCTCCCTCTGTTGGACAAACTCAGAACATCAGCCTCATTTGAAACAGAACAAGCACAGCCACTGCATAAACAGATGACACACTCCGTTTGTTGTTGCATAGTCTTTTCTTTGTATTATTGTTCATAATGTTATTTAAGGCAATATGTTTGCAAGATAGAGTTTTACGTCTTTTTTATCAAAGATTAATGTCATGCATACACATACACACAATTATTTACGAATGTTGTCTTTGTCTTGATGCACAAACTACATATAGCAGGTATATTAAATCATTCATTAAATGTCAGTGTCTTCATGTCTTCAGTGTCTGTTTCTAAAATGGGAGTCAGATTCCTGGCAGGTACAGTATATGCTTGTATACTTTAGTCATGCATTTTAGAGTTTGTCTTGCATCATAATCATCCACGTCTTAACAATGTACCATATTGTAGCAACGTTGAGCATTGATATACTGTTGTCTCTCTCTCAGTAACAGAAGCCCCTATGCAAATTTGGGTTCCATTTCAGTAAAAGCAAACTGTTCTTTCATAAAACACTATGTTTTAGTTTGGGTAAACAATAAGAGTCTTTTGCTGAGAGCAGGATCTACAGTGGTGCAAAAGCATGAGTTACAACCCTCTGTCAGGTTGTTCTGGAGCCAGCGCTGACTGAATGTCCTTAAAGTTGAAAATACATATCAAAGCTGCACATCTCGACCCAAATGGAACAGAATAAAATAATGTTATTGTTGAAATCAGACAAATCAGAAATCAATGTGATGTGAATGTTATTCAGACTTTTTGCAATGGACTGTCCTTTTGAAAAGATGAATCTAATTCATGATTAGACTAAATGCCTCTAAATGTGTCCCGTTAGAGGAGATCTTTTAGCTTGTGACCTCCGTCCCTTTTGACTGTCCCTCTCTGTTGGCCTTTGAGCACCTGTGATCGTGATGTCATCATTGTGAGACAACTGCCTTGTTTCCTTCGTCTCTTTTGTGAATTGTGCTTCAACAGATTAAACGCTAAAGATGATTCTTTTACATATAAAAATAAACCCTGTACAAATGTTATTTTATATTTATAAATATTCAATTCTTTTTTCTTTTTGTAAACAAAATGGTTGGGATTCCTCTCCTCTGTATATTGACCAATAAAGATTTGTTTTAGACTCTATATGGGGTTTGAATTATACACAATGAGTAAGATAAAAACAGAGCAAGCTAGCTTTTTAATTAGCCGGATGTAGCATGAGGCATTTTTTAGGCTGATCGCTCTAACATATGGTGACCAGATTTTTCACATTAAAAACTGGTACAAAAATGTTATTTATTTACTTTTTGACCAAAATTAGCTTGAGATGATAGACAATTGAGCTATTTAACTAGTGGCCACGTGTCCCTCAAACATAAAGTATCAAGTAAATATGCTGCTTTGGACATTTTTCATCTTTTTAAAAATATATTTTTCATGTATTTTTTTCACTATTTTTCTCACATTTTGCCTCACATTTTTCGTCTTGGCCAAAAGTCATAAAGAATTAAGTAAATATGCTGCTTTGGACATGGCACTGGTGAAAAACAGGGACAGCTGGGACAGAGGTTGTGTAAAACTGGGACAAATGAATGGTTTCAGATCAATTCACAGGGACATGGGGCAGAGGGCTCAAAACTGGGACTGTCCCGGGTAAACTGGGACATCTGGTCACCCTACTCTAACATGACTAAAAAGGATAACTCAGAACAATTCCACCATTGAACGTAAAGTAATGTGGTTTATTTGCTTAAGTTTAATTTGTCTATTGAGTTTTGAATAGACTCATGTTCCATGTTTAGTCTTTTAAGATGAACCAAAGCCTCTGAAAACCACCACAGGTTCCACTCCTGTTCCCTACATCACTTGTGATATTATGGTCAGCCCTTTTGTCCAATTCCTTGCTCACAGTGATTATTCATTTCTTCACGGTTCATCTCTCCAGAGACAGAAATACAATCAGCTAATTATTGTTCTAATGCACCTTTAGTCAGCACAGCACGTGTTCAGTGATGTATATGGACCCAGGCCAAGTCTATACTGTGTCTTGAAGGGCAGAGATACTGCAATTATTATGCAGTTGTGAGTCAGTGGATAAAAAAAAAACTTTTATATCAAAATTTCACATATTGCTATGCTTTTAATGTCAGTTTTTACCAGTGGTGGTAAAACGTATAAATTATAGGTACTTTTACTTTACTTAAGTACATTTTATGATGAATACTTTTTACTTTTACTTCACTACATGTTGGAGCCTGAATCTGTACTTTCTACTGCACTACATTTAAAAAAATTGTGTTAAAATAAAAAATAAAATAAAAAATATTTTCAAAGTGACCTCTCTACAATCAACTGGTTTAGACAGTTTAGTCCTGGTTTTGACCTGGTTTAGACCTGGGTTAGTCCTGGTTTAGACCTTATTTAGTCCTGGTTTAGTTGTGGTTTAGACCTGGTTTAGATCTGGTTTAGTCCTGGTTTAGACCTGGTTTAGACCTGGTTTAGTTGTGGTTTAGACTTTGTTTAGTCCTGGTTTAGTGCTGGTTTAGACCTGGTTTAGTTGTGGTTTAGCCCTGGTTTTGACCTAGTTTAGTCCTGGTAAAAATGTTATCAGATACTTTTACTTAAGTACATTTTTGGTAAGAATATTGAATACTTCTTCCATCCTGGTTTTTACAATATATTGAGGGACAAAACAAATTTTAGTCTATACTAAAATTTTTTTTTACTTTTTACTCCAACCAATTAAATTCAGCCACATGTTGATTAAAAGAATAAAACTCAAGTAATGGACAAGATGTGACTGATATCTTATTCATGGTGTTTGGTGGAGACCAATAAAATAACAGCTTATTTAAACCTGTTTGGAAGTGAAGGCAGTTTCTCTTCCCTCAGCCCAGTGGGCACAGTCCCATTAAAAGAGGAGCATAAATTGTGCTGTGGATTGAACAAACCAGGCTAAAATTTATGACACACGCTCGGGCTGAGATTGGATTTGTGAATGGTTTTAGCATATTGTAAATGCCGCGGCAGTGGAGTGTGTACATCGAACATTTAAATTACAAGTGCATAGACAGCCATTTAATCTGTGATGAAATACAGCTGCAGGCTCCACATAACTTTATATTACCCCTTACAACAGGTCCAAATATATGTACCAATTTGTTTTTCATAAGAGACTAAGTTTATATGGGTTTAATAAAATTGTGTATTGTAAAAAAAAAACCTGAATGCAATTCAAATTGTTATAAAGCAATGAGTTTATTTGGCTGATTTTGAAATAGTGCGGTCAGGTAGGTACAGCCCTAAACCTACAGCTATAACGCTGAGGGACGTACTGAGCCCTCTCCTCTTGTTCTTCTTCCTGTATAGACCATATTTCCTTTACCTTTAGTCTGTTCATTGCTATTCCCATAGAGCAGATCTCTCCTCATTGTGGTTCTCCTTGAGGTTTGAGTTTTTCATTGCCATGGAGGAGGGTCTAAGAACAGGTGTTTGCCACTGCTGCCATAATTTAACAGTATTTCCGTTTACCAAAATATCTTTTTATATTTCTTCTTGACAAAGAAAAAGTATTCTGGAGCTGGATCTGATGGACTGGCCAAGCCAAAGTCTAGACTTGAACCCCATTGACCAGATCTGGGATTTAGTGAAATCAAAACCTGATCAGACCAAAGTCTCATCCAAAGCAAGTCTCTGGGAACAGCTACAAACTAATATACTATAGACTTTGCAAAAGTACAAACAATGCCAGCAAAAATGTAAGTTGTTATCAGGTTATCTGGCCTAATAAATGTGTTAAGCTCTGTATATATCTTCCACACATGACTTAAATTTACTTGGATTAAATGGACGTCTCTGTAATACAAGCAGTAAACTGTGACAGGGCAAGAATCCTGAAGTGAAATTTAACCTTTTTAATAAGATCCTTTGCATCACATTCATTTAAAAGCCTTAAAATGCACTTTTATCTCTTTGTTTTTTCAAAGGCCACATAAAGCATTTATTCATATTACCTGGACCTACAATAGATTTTAGGTAAATACAGGCATTGCACATAAAACGTCCAATTACTTTATAGAATTCAATCGATTCATATTTGAGATATGATGATTAAGACCTCCTACATCATGATTAAGACTTCTTAATTTAGCTTTATTTGAATTTACAACTTTGAAGACTATTGGGAGACCCTGCAGACTGATGTATCTGTTGTGGTGGACCATGATAACCTCTGTGCAGCGATGAGCTTTAGGAAATCAAATAATTGAATGTAATGACAACAGGGGAAACTGTAACCATAATAAAAAACAATACACGTAGATCATCTGACAGCGTCTTTAATTCAAAATAGACTATAGACATGGATAAGACTTTACACTGCCAACTGCATAAATAACAATAACATTCAGTAAAACTCGACATCTCGTCGCCCAGTTGCCGTGTCAGCCTTAATAAAATAGGACATCAAATAAAAAGTAAAATAAATAATAATCAAATTCAAAGAAGCATTGTGACGTGTGTCTGAGAAGGACTTGTACCTGCCCTTGAAATCATAGTCTACTTCAGCCAAGAACCGGTTTGGCATGCGTAAGAGTCCAGAGCCCTGCGGTTTGCTTGAGCGGATCGTTGGTCCTGTCCCGTCACTGCGCGGTTCTCATCTCCGACACAAGATGGCGCTATCCGTCTGAGTATTTTCCCCTCATGTCGCTTTGAGTATATGTTTCTTTTCAAAGCATCAGTGGGGACAGTGTCATTAACAATTCATCCAAATAGACCGAGTTAAAGCAGCTGTGAATTGCCTTTGGAGCTGGTGCCGTCTTGAAGTCAAGTCTGTCAGTAGACGCTCATTTGTCACCGGAAAGACCTTGCTTTTCGGGTGCAGACCAAGACTTCACCCTCATTTGTCATGTTCTCACATTCCGCCCGGTCCGCAGCCGCCTGGTCTTCTTCAGTAGTAGCAGTAGTGTTTCCCCTCGGCGTCCGTCCCGTCACTGGTACTGGAGGTAATTCTTGAGGGACTGTGGCAGGGGGAGGGTTTCGATCTCCTGAAGGCGATCGCGTCCCAGGGCGAGGCGGGCGGCTCTGCGACACAGGTCCATCAGAGGTAAGGGTTCGGCTGTGGAGAGGAAGAAGAAACACACTCGAGATTAATGTTTGTTCCTTGACGGAGCATTTTTCACACTTCTCGTTTGACACCTGTTTAGACACTTCCAACTCATCTCGAAGCACCATCTGTCGGCCCCGGTTTTTATCATCTCATTGTTAGAGGCGGTTAATTACAATGCCTGCCTCTTCTCTTCTCCCCCCCCCCCCCCTGCATCACCTCAAAGTCTTTGACCTTCATCCCGTGTTGAGGGTAAGGAGGTAACGGATACAGTGCAATGTGGCCCGAGCAAAGGGACACACCCACCTCTGGCATCAGGGCAGAGTGACACAGACGTAAGGGGAGCAGGTAATCAAAGAGAGCAACAACCAAACAGGCTACCCCCCCACCCAAAGAAAAACTTGAACAAGGCACTCATACTGTATTGTGCGTAGCTACACGGCCGATTACTCATGTTTTGTTTGTCGTTTAGCCGCTTTCTTCTGCTCAAACCTTCCTAAATGACAAAGCAAACCAGTTATTGTTTTATTCAAGTCCAGTCATTTCCTGTTTATGGTCCCTCCACCAGAAACAATTTCCTACAGTCTATTTGCGATACAGCAGTGCAGCACTCAGCTTTATCATACCATCACTTTTAATTACTGCTAATCGTCTTGTCTGATTGGCTTAATTACAGCACGGGGTGATAGTAAAACGAACAGCTCCCCGGTTTTTCCCCTCCGCGCCCAAACAGCCCGCAACAAATGATGGCCTTCGACACTGTTGCGTCCCGACTCATCAATCAAGACACACAGACTAAATGAACAGATTCTGGGAGATATGCAAATGAGCGAAAGGAGAGGACCGGGCTAGACTTTATTTTCTGTTTGTGGGGGAAACGCCGCAGTGATGTTTGGCGGGCGTCCTTTGCCTCCTGCGTCTCCTGCGCCGAGAGCTCAAGGTGACTCGTGAAGGGTGCAGACACACACATAAGCAGCGCCGGCGTGTTGGTGTTCTTCACACGGGGCCCGCTCTTGATGTGTGTGACCTCCTGTTTGACTCCATTACTCTGCCCTCAGGTAGGACGAGAGCTACAGGGAATGACGACTGGGAAGCGAGTGGTAAACTCAGTGCAGGAGGAGGAGAGGTGCGGAGATGGCCGGTCTGCAATTACAGAGAAACCATGTCGGCTCTGACCTTGACTTCATGCTTTCATCTCTCCTGCCCTTTTGCCTCCATTAGTGACCTCCGATGGAGTCTATCCCAGTAACTTCGGGGCTCAGCTAGGCAGGGTAAACTCAGAAGATGGGACAGAATGTTCACCGTTTAGACACTCTTTTGGACCAAAGTGTTGATATTTGATGTTTAATCATTTGAAATAATGGCTGTGCAAGTATAAGGCAGTGACTCTGAAACACAGGGGCTAGACCTGGAGCTCTCTCAGCAGGCAGCAGACTGTGAGCAATGGCTGAAAAGCACTATACCTGGTTTTGTCCAAGTACTGGTATGAAATTTGTTGTATCTTGCCCTCCTTTAGTATATTGTGAAGGCAGACATTTGTGGAAATAATATTGTGCATCTAAACATGAAGCATTTGTGTAAAAGTTTTTTTTGTTCCTTGCATTTCTGTGACAGAGACCCTAAAAAGTGGCCGTGCAAGTTGTGAAATGTGCTTATAAACCCATCTCTATGACGAAATGGGATTTTAGAAAAGTTTTAGGAAAGTTAGGAATCCGTATGGACCACAACTAACCATTTAATTTACTTGCTCCCTCTTTCATTATATTTAATTTAAAAAAAAATCAGGTACAGTGCCTTTTAACTGACAACAAACTTATTTTGTTGTGGTATTCTGGGCTTTAAAACTGTAATCCAGGAAGTCCCATTCGGAGCACTTTTGGAGTAGAAGAAGAAACTACCAAAGTGAACAGGATTACTCACAACTGCGTAGATGAAGTGAAATACTACTCCAGGTACAGTATAGGCCAAAGGTTTGGACACACCTTCTCATTCAATGTGTTTTCAATGTGTTTTCTTTATTTTCATGACCATTGATAAAGAAGAAATTCCACTAATTAACCCTGAAGTGAAAACCATGTCAGGTGACTACTTCTTGAAGCTCATCGAGAGAATGCCAAGAGTGTGCAAAGCAGTAATCAGAGCAAAGGGTGGCTATTTTGAAGAAACTACAATATAAAACATGTTTTCAGTTATTTCATCTTTTTTTGTTAAGTATATAACTCCACATGTATTCATTCATAGTTTTGATGCCTTCAGTGAGGATCTACAATGTAAATAGTCATGAAAATAAAGAAAACACATTGAATGAGAAGGTGTGTCCAAACTTTTGGCCTGTTCTGTATGTTTTAACCGATTTAACATGGTTTATACCTCGCATGACATGTCTCCTTTCAGAATAAAATTTATTCTAATTGTCATATCAAGTCCTTAGAGCCTAAGACTGGACTAAAATGTGAAGTAGAGGCAAAGTATTTAAAGAAACAGTGCACAATCATTCAAGAAGTCGCAAAATCAATTCAAGGCATGAGTTGTGCTCAATTCCTTCGGACCAGTATCACCAAAAACTATGAACTTATTCAAACAAACAACAAATTACTACTTGTAAAAGGTTGTGTGGACTGATCTGAAATGACCAATAAACTCATAATAGCAGTAAATTGTCAACGACACAAAGACTTCCTCGACAGAAGAAACAGAGACGCTAAGCTGGCTTTGCTTGGTCCATCCATGACAACACTAGAATCTCACCATTGGGTTAAACCATACGATCATTCGCATCATTAGAAGTGTTACATCTGAGCACACACACCACAAAACAAGACCGTTAGTGGCCATTGTCAGCAAACTAATAGAAGCAATAACAATATTTCAGAGCCATAACATTACGACCAGTGGCTACAGCTAAATGATTGAAGTGGCCTGTAAACAGCATAATCTGATATACACGTAATCTGTTTTCAAACCTGTGCAGAACATACATCAAAAAGGCAAACGCGGCGTCCCGAGGTGGCCACAACATAAATATTTCATGTACAGTATACAGATGGCCATAACGCCTGATTGGGGTCTGTGTGCACACGACGACGACGACGACGACTGAGATTTTATCCACCAAATCCGGTTAATTAGTTTTGCTGTAATATTTGAGCACTTTTCAAAAGCACAACTTTATCTCCAGCTGCCGTGACGAACGCTGCAGTGTCAACATCTGATTGTTTACGGCTTTCTCCAGAGGGACGCGAACATAAAAGCCGTCATAATTGTAAGAACTCGCTCGGGTATCGTCAAGTCTACCGCTCAATTTGAGAGGCAATCGCGCTTCCTTAAAAATGAAAGATGAGGGGGGAAAAAAGGGATTTCTGGAACAGTTTATTCCGAAATAGTCGCTTGAGAGTGAAGTAGAATATTTGCTTTTAATTAGGAGCAGCCCTCAGGATGTGCACAATTGTCATTATGACATTACCCAAGCAATTACACCAAAATAACTTGATTGTATCTGGCACAGCGCACATTTTCTCCTATTTAGCTTTTTCTTACACTTTTTGGTGATGTTTATTGGGCAAAATAGCCAAGCCGTGCAGGATAATGAGATGAATGAATTTACTGATTTAACTATAGTGCATGCTAAGTGTTACTAAAGGCCCTATTCCTGTTTTTTAGTAGTGGAATAGAATTTGTTTTGGCTTTCACTATAAACTAGCAGCTACTTGTTGTTCCTTACATTACTGTGATTACTGCGAGCACTAAAGTCGTCCCATTGAAGACCTGGGATTTTAGAAATGCATGAGAAAAGCTTGGAATGGCTTCGGATGACAACTAACAATTCAAAATGAGCATGCTGCCTGTTTTCGTAGGGCAAAACAATCCTACACACAGCCTTTAATGCCAAGTGAAACACCTCATTCTTAACACTTTTTTAGGGTACATGATGTCATGATCAGTTGAAGCAAAAAATAGTCACTGCTGCCCGTAATATCTTTTCTTTTATCAGCCAGTTGGGCCAATCTTATCTGATTCAATTTTCACCGCAGAGCTCATTGTGCTCCCTTTATACGACCATTGACTGAAAACCTTGATGGCTGTGTGCACTGTGCGAAAATCCCAGTAATTCAACCGTTTCTGAAATACTGAGGCTGATCCACAACACGCTCAGTGCCACTGGAATATTTTCTCATGTTTCACAGCTCAATATGTCAATGTTTAAAAATAACCAGAAGATTACATAGAAGCACCATCAATCAACAAAGTATGTAAAACAGTGCAAGTAGAATCATTAGGTATAGATAATCTTTTCCATATTCTCTCAGGGGGCCGCGCCAAAGGCGTCGTCGGCCGAGGTTTGATCTCATTCACTGGGGTTTAGAGTGAGGCGAGATGAACACGTCCCATCAGCTAAAGGCCATCTATCACTTTCTCACATTGACGACATCGACTCCTCTTTCACTCCATTTAGACTGCCTGTTATACTAGGGTCTATCTTCTCATGAGCTCAAAGGACGTCGCTTGGTTCTGCTCAATCTTAAGGCAGAGGGGTCATTGTGTTCAACATGTGTCTTGAAATCATCTCATCTCGCTATCCCCTGGAGCAGGGATGAGCGACTGGAGGCCCAGGGGCCACATGCGGCCCGCCTCCTCACTCAGTGCGGCCCATAGATAATTTCTTAAAAATAATTTAAAAAAATGATTTACCCATGTTAAAATGCATTTCTGTGTGGGAAATAATTGTATGTTGGTTCAATAAACACACAGGCATAAATATACAAAAATGTGTTTTTATTTCAAATAATTTTGTAGCTTCTCTCATATGCAATGGAGCATCACAGTCCCGCCCACCAACTCGTCACTACAAGCCCCACTCTGCTGCCGGAAGTAAGAATCCCATTCATTATTGTCATAGGGATATCGAAAAAAGTCTGTAACTTTGAAAATGCGTTTTCTTGGGTTCTAACTAGCTATGTGCTGATAAAGCGATCTTATAGTCACATGTAGGTGACAAAAGTATGCCTGAATTCAATCTTCTTTTCGAAAAAACATGGTTTAACGTCGATATTTCAACGTCGAACTACATTACCCATTATGCTGGGCGATCCCTTGGAGGCTTCTGATTGGTGAACGTCATGCTCTCTTTCAGTGCTGGGTCTAGATGCAGTTCATTTACAAATTTACAGATTTGCAACAAGTAAACCATCGCACTCAAATGAGGCAACATATAAACAAAACAAGGCGAGGGCTGCAGTGCTGTATGGACGACACCTTCTGAGTTTTACATGTTAGCAAGCCCAGCGCGTCTACAGAAACAATGTAACAGCTTTGCACCTAATAAATTGGCCACTGTGCTTGCAGTACATGTCTAATAAATAATGTCTTGTCATATCAAATATAACATAGACCAGCCACAGCATAAAACAGCAGACATTTCCTCCCATTAGCGCCTTATTACATGTCTCATCGTGTGACAGCGTCCTACACGGCTGTGACTGATCACAACTCGAGGGCGACACGCCGTTATGAATTTTCAACAGCTTCACTGATGACAGCGGCTGGAAATATGAGATTGACGCCATGCGAGGACCTCTCCTTCCCAGAGATGAGACAGTTTATATGGATATGAAGGGTGACCCCAGGGAGCAGCGCACGCGGGAGCAGGTACAGGGCCACGCTTGTAATGAGATGCAGCAAACTGGAGAATTTATCGTGTGTGGACGATGATAATGGGGCAGGGGTGAAAATGGCAACGGCAGCAGGGTTTTTATGATAGATGATAAAACAGAGCTGAGGGTGGGCTGCGAGCCAAACACACAGGGACACATCACCAAGAGCTGGTACGGAACACACTTTGTTCACATCACCTTTTAAATTGGTTTTACTTTTTTTGGTTGTTTGTTTCCTTTCCTTTGAATGGACTGGCCTCTCTGTAGCCAGTCGTGGATCTCAGTGATTACGATATATTGTGGCTTCTTGTGATATAGAGCTGGGCGATTATGAAATAAAAGAATCTCGATTATTTTCCCCATATTGAACAATTTCGATTTGATTTTTGTTTAAATAAGAAAAAATAAAAACAAATACATATTGCCTTAACTATAGTAGCCGTGATTATACAGATTGCGGGGCATGGCCTGATCATGTTGTATTGCTACTTCACTTCTAAACTGCGGCAACTGCTAACTTTCTGCTACAGAAGCAGAAAGGGGCACTTCCCCTCCCACACAGTAGCTACAGGACACCACACAGCTCTCACATGGCCAGGGACAAAACAAAAAACATGTGCAGAGATCGCACAAAAGTGAAAGTGTTTGAAAAAACAATGCAAGATTCCAACAACAGCTACGTTAGCTAGCGTGCTAGCACAGATTAAGTTTACTAACAATTGTTAGAAAAGCATCTCTGGCCTACCTTTTCAATTGGAGTAGAATTCTAAAGAAATACTCTTAGTAATGTTGCTTAGTGCTCCAATTTTTGGGGGAAACTGCAGGTCAAGTTTTCACCATCAGCAGTCAGCTACTTGCGAAGCTGTATTGATTTTGCGGACATGTAACTGGAAACAACTGAGCATTTACCGCCATCTACTGGACTACACTTGTAATTGCTAGTGAGCAGTATGTTATATTTTCGAGAAGGGTCTGGCTGCAGACGATGGAGGGGAACCTGACTAGTGGAGCTCCACTGCTCCACAGGAAATGACATCACATCCACCGGAAAACGCTATCTTAAACTAATCCAAACTAACCCTGAACCTAACCCTAATCCTAACCTTAAGGTTAGTAGAGTTTACTAAAGCAGTGTTATTGATATAAATTTAATTAAAAGTTGCAAAAATGAAAGTGGAGGTCACGTCACTTCCTGTTGAGCTGTGGAGCTCCACTCCTCTGTTGTCTGCACCCAGACCCTCTTGATATTTTCTGTGGATGGACTGGCTAGTTGCCTTAACGAATAAAGCTCACCACCCGATTATCGTAAGTGACCTTTTTTTAATATCGAGATTCAATTAAAATTAGATTAATAACCCAGCCCTATTGTGATTGCGTCAGCTAATATTGTGATAATGATCAGTTTGCTAATATATTCTGCAGCCCTATCAATGACTTTTTACCATGCCAGCAAAATCACACACTCACAGATAATGGCCAAAGGAAACATTTCCTCGTGTGAAACTGTATACGGACTGAGAGATCAGGAGAAGAGGCGACTCAGGCAAATCCGATCCAGTTCATTCAGATCCCTCCTGATGTGAAACCTAACCCCGCACTCCACAAAAGCATCTCCTTCACTGTGGCCTTTTCACACAGCATTCTGTCTTATCTGCCATTCCTTTGTACTGTGCCAGGGCGTTTGATCATGCCTGTCACTGCACGCTGTATCATCAAAATGTCAACAAGTGCAGGAGAGGAGAGGCTGGCGCGCTCCAGTGACAACACGGCCATGTGGCATCAACGTCTAATCCTGTATCATCTTCTGATTAATGAGAATTCACTAAAAACGGAAAAAGTGTACAAGAATTTGAAGAGTTAATTGCGTTGGGCGTGCTGTAATCTCGCTAACGCATAGGACAATAAATATTTACACAATGGAAATTCACCAAAGCCCCGTAAACATGTTGAACAATGAATCCCCCGAGTCTATGCAGGGTCACGCGTCCAGGAAATGAAAGCCACGCACCCCAATGTACCCGGGAGACAGCGGTGATTGGAAAAGTACTGGAAAAACAGGTACAGCAAACATTAGGGATGCAAAGAGATTTGTCAAGGGCAGACAAAAGGGACACGAGGACATCATTTGGGAGAGGATGTTAAGAACAGGTGTTAAAGACTGTATTCAAAGCTAACTTGGTTGGATACTGATGAGGGCTTTTGAGGGCTTTTGTTTGAAAGTAAAGGTGGCCACACACTAGAGGCTTTTTAATCTTTTGAGACTAAAGATCTGTACAAAGACAACACACACTTAAGGACAGACATGAGGACACACACACACACACACATGAGGAGTCCCACCACAGATCATGCCATGAGAGAAAGTTTTTATTGAGCCACGCCTCCTAAGAATAAAAATCTGGCTAAAAATCCTCTAGTGTGTGTCCAGCTTAAGACAATTGACCCAATGACCAGGTCAGGAGTATAACTGTATGTTTTAAGTTATGTATAAAAAGGTGGTGTTCAGTTTTGTGCTCAGTCACATAAAGCTGCACTGATCTGGTGTTTCAGTAGTTTTTCATTTTGGCAGTCTTCAAAAACATAAGCTGATGGCTACATTTCTATTTTTACTAAGAAGATGCTCAACAACTATGCAGCACTTTTTAAACATGCATCCCATATGTAAGAACGAAGATGACAGCATGATTGAGGAACAAAGAATGATTTCTATTATACATTTCAGCATCAAACTGCCAAAAATAAAAGCAGAGCTCCCTCAAATTCTCTCAAGTATGAATGAAAGGAACTTTGCGGAGACCAGGATAACCTGTTGTATAGTTGTTCACAAACAAAGACAGCGGAGGTATCTGAGCACGAACATCCTTCCTAATTGCTGAGTGAAGTGGCATCACTCATAACTAATGCCTAACACTGTATTTCCTCTCTGTAATGAGGCTGCACAATCACTTTCTGCAAAATGAAGGCAGCTCCAATCACTGCTGCAGCAGTTGTCTTTGTTCTACAAAAGAACCGCCGCGGGGAGAATAACTAATGGGAGCAAATCACACTATGAATTAGACTAAACTTGGTCTCTTCATGAGAAAACTGAAGTAATATTTGGTTTAACATTTACCATTCACTTTCTTGAGCAATCACATCTGTGCAAACTGTACTGTATGAATGTTCCAATGGGTAAAAGAGTAGAAGAATAAAAAGAACTGTCACAGTGGTAGGCTATGGAAGAATCATTTGAACCAACAGTGGGCGAAGTACTTCATTTCATTACTTGAGTAAAAGTACAGAGGCTACTGGTCAAATATTACTGCAATGAAAGTGAAAAAAATGACTTCAGTTAAAGTACTTAAGTATTCAAAGTAAAACGTACATTTAATTAGATAGAAAACAACGTATATTGACACTAAATTAGTAAACAATTGAGGGACAAACCATTGTATGGTACCATTGTACTGCACAGCACCACCTTCTGTAGTGGACATGATAATGATATTAAATCAGAGAAAAAACTACGACACGACCACCTTGTCTGCACTCCGCAAGTAACAAGAGCTTTTTTTTTTTTTTTTACAAATGTAGAGGAGTAAAAGTAATAAGTGCTACTCAAGTAAAGTACAGATCCTCAAAAACTCTACATAAGTACAGTACAGAAAGTAAATTTACTACCACTGCCTGTTTATAGAGCTCCCAAGACCAGGACACATAATTAATACCATGATTTGTCCCACATTGGGGTTTTTGCCTCCCAATAATACAAGAATAAGAACAAAAATAAAACAAGTGGCAAAGATGAGTATGGAAAACTAAGTGTACTTTAAAATACAAGGTCATAAAATAAAATAAGCAGCAATGTAATAATCTAAACAACATATAACTAGCCAGTGATTAGTCTCCAGTAAAACAACTCCTAATAAAGTTATGTACCCAGCGTAAGACCAGAGAATGTATGGACTAGGGCAGAAGTGTGCACAAAGATGGTGATGACCAAAAAGAGTTGTTACAAACTGCCCTGCTGCCGTCCCTGTGTAAAGCTCTGTCTACGGTCCTTTTAGAGATGTGTTTTACAGTAAATCCACATCGATGGCCTCCTGAGGGATAAGAAGAGCCCAGATAAGAGAAAGCTAGAGGGCAAATAACAGCGCAGGAAGCCAGGTAGTGAGGGAATGACAAATTGCAATGAGACGACCCCGACATCTCCTTGACAAACTGCAGGTGAACGCCCGCGATTCTATAAAAACGTCAATATTGGCGGAATTCATTGGGTGTAATTTACTAAGCGTTTTCCAATTAATATTCCTGCTTACAGGCAAGTTTGTCGGCGTAAAGGGCTTTTTTATGCAAAGCGCCATGTCTCTCTATCGACCCTGAATGTAATCTGCTGATGTTGACGCACCGTGGCACTTCTTTAGCTTTAATATGAAAAAAAATAGGAAGGTTTAACATGTGATTAATGGACATGAAGTTAGCAAAGGAGTTCAGGTATCAGGCTCAGTGGATGGAAGAATGCTAGTTCACTGGTAAAGTTAAACCAAGGGAGAGATCCTGAAATTAAGGATTGAAATAGATGGGACTGACTATCGTTTAGCTGCTAATAAGTTTGGAGTGTAA
This sequence comes from Lesueurigobius sanzi, assembly GCA_900303255.1. NCBI lineage: Eukaryota > Metazoa > Chordata > Actinopteri > Gobiiformes > Gobiidae > Lesueurigobius > Lesueurigobius sanzi. Next base: position 10,120 of record OMNZ01070040.1, on the reverse strand, counting down.
CTATATCTATAGCAAATATTAAATGAAAATACAGTGCACACTGCATAGCCAGTAACATTCTTAGAATAAGACCTACTGCCAGGAGCTGATTTGGTACAGCTACAGGAAATATTCAAGTTTCAAGGACATTTAATTGAGCAAAGATTTGTAGAGGGAAATGAGTATTTTCTCTGTTGCTCGTTCTTCTTTGGTCCATAAAAACACCTTTTCAATATGTAACATAAAATGTAATCTATCGTAAATGTAAAATATTAGCCCAAAAATGTGAAACATAGGCTTTTGTCAACAATAAAATAAACATAAAAAGGATGATCATGTTTGATTAAACCCAACAATACAAGTTTAGAAGTAGAAAAGTAGAAAAAAAATAAAAAATAATAATAATGCATTGGTTTTATATGCGCTTTTCTGGACACAAGACACATTATTCATTCTCTCAATACTTGATGGTTGATAAGCTACTGTAGCCACAGCTGCCCAGGGGTAGACTGACAGAAGCAAGGATGCCAATCTAAATCTCTAACCACCGCCAAACTTACTCACTCTTCCTGGCATTTCCCCGTCTCCCACCAAAGTACTGACCAGGCCCTGCTTAGCCTCCGAGGTCTGCTGGGATCGGGCAGAGCAAAGGCGGTATGACCTTCAGTGAAAGCAGGTTTCAGTCTAAAAGTCTAAATATGAACATCGTGAAATCACTTTTTCAACAAGTCTTTGTACATTTTCTGAATCACAGGAGATCATTTGTAAACTTCAGTATTCCTCTCCTCAAATAACATTGGCAGCGGCAGGACAGGACAAACGGGGGATTTGTGCGCGCCAGACTCCATTGAAGGGCAGTGAAGTTTACTCCTGCTGCTGCGGCTTTAGTGGATTAGCGTAAACGAGGGCCCACACGTGCACTCTCACGCACCTGGGCATGAGCCCCTCGCACGTGCACACTCGGCGGCAGCAGCAGGAGCAGGAGGAGAGGCTGATCCCTGGGACGGCCTTACCTGTCTCACTGCGCACTTCAACGGACGCACAAACACTCGAGATCAGATTGGCTGGGATGAGAGGGGTAACGGCACACCAGAGCCCGATACCCTTTTAGAAGAGAAAGCATGTGATTTACAGGAAGGGGGAAAGCAGCTGTGTTAAGTCCCATTATGAGGTGGAGCCTGCCGCTGCGTCACACAGGCTTATACTTGTTTTGACAGTGTCCTGAGATGGAAATTACATACTGACAGCAGCCGGCCGGTTCACGCAAGGACAATGTCTGAGCTCCAAACTGTTCCCACCGCGAATCTGCCGCCTGTGCAACTTTAAGCTTCAAATCAAAACAGACTTAGGGTTTCATTGCTGTTAAGAGACCACTTACAGCTGTTAGACTTCAGGGTTTAGGCCAGAAAGTTGTAGCAAAAATAAAATGAATCACAACACAATTTAACGATTGAGAGAGTTGCCGTTCGTTCGTCTTTTACAGACTTATTATTATTCCTGTTAAAACCACAACTGGCTGGAGCTGATCCCTGCAACTGTGGGAACGGCTGAGGACAGAACTTGTCTGGTTTATACGATACCACTAAGCAAGTCCTTTTCCAATCCTTGTGCTGCATGTAAAAATGTCAAATAAATGTCAAAATCTATAGTTTGGCCAGCCTTTAGAGAGGAAATGATATGTAAATAGATCCTTTAAATGTCCTGATTCACTAAAGAGATACAATGTAAGACTATATCATGGTATACAAATGTTGATTCAGCAATATTACCAATAATGCACAGTGGTCACAGCTGAAGCGCACAAACAAAGGACAAAACAGCCTCAGCTATTTATAAAACAAGTCCTTTTCCGTACAAAATGGGTACAAACAAACCTAAATGAAGTTTTGTCACACAGCAATGCTCTTCCGCATTTGTGTTGACTGAAACAAATGAGTCGACAGCAAAAACAATCCTAATAGCGGCGTGTTTTATCAGCCCCCCGGCAGCGAAACCAATCGAGTCAAACAGAGCCACGACAATGCGAATATCCCGTCAGAAGCAGATCGGGATCACTGGAGCTTTGATAGTTAGAGAGAAATGCGGCGTCATCAGCGGAGGCAGGTGCGCAGCTGAATTGAGATAACAGGAAGGTATTAGCCCAGTCGTCACACAGCGAGAGGCAGGAGACGAGAACATACTCGAAATGTAAACTGCAGTGGCAACCCTTGAAGAAATGAGATCGAACTGAACTTTATTTATGATTATGATGCTCAAAGAAAAGCTATTTAAGAACATTTAACTGTCAAGAGTGAGAGTAGCATCTTTTAACAGATAAATAGGAGCTTTACTCATTCACTTTCTAACAAATCAACAAAACCATTGAGGCAGGGGGTACTAAGGGAGGATAAACGAAAGGCCCAAGGGGTAAGCTGTTCTAGGAGACTCCATATCCTGACTGATTTTTAACTGATTAAAGCTGGACACACACTAGAGGATTTTTAGTCAGATTTTTAGTCTGAGGAGGCGTGGCTCAATAAAAACTTTCTCTCATGGCATGATCTGTGGTGGGACTCCTCATGTGTGTGTATGTGTGTCCTCATGTCCTGTGTGTGGTCTGTGCACAGATCTTTAGTCTCAAAAGATTTAAAATCCTATTGTGTGGGCACCTTTACTTAAGAAACAAAAGCTGTTGTAAGTTAGACATGTTCTGGTATGCGGTGTTCATTTTGACAACATATTTTAATTTAGTTTTAGTTCAACATGTATTCACACATTCCTTTTTAGTTTAATTCTAGTCAACTAAAATGACTGTGTAAGTTCTCAGTTGTACAGGAGTTGTCCATCGTAGGTAGAGATTCTTCAGTCTTCATCTGTACTCTGTAGTTGAAGTGTAGGACGTTTCTTCTTCATCCAAAGAGCTTCGTCAGCACGGAGCAAACTTGGACACCGGTTTGTTTTATAAAGTAGGAGCTGGTTTAGCAGGAGGTGGGACTTACAGATGATCCCCTCCTACTGGTCATTATAAGTGTCACCAAGTTTGCTCAGTGCTGACAAAGCTCTTTGGATGAAGAGCGAAATGTCCTACACGTCAACCACAGAGTACAGATGAAGACTGAAGAATCTTTGCCTACAATACATGATAATTTCATCCCACATGAAGAAAGCACAGGCCTGTTCCTTTGGCCGTGAACTTAAATGATATGAGCCTGTTTCAAACTGAAGTACTGGCGGGTGTTAGTAACGAAATATAAACAAAATTACAATCTTTTTTTTTTTTAGTTGTTTAGTCCAAGTCAGGACCATAAAACATAGGATAACACCACAACTCAAGCTAATATGGGCTACAGCAGAGTCTCTGGACACAAATGTAGTGCCAAGGGCAAGATTAATGAACTAAAAATGGATGGGTAGAGTAAGAAGTCTTTTGGATACACAGTAAAGAACATGCAGATGAGACATTAAAGGCATAAAGGTTAAGCAAGCAATATTTCCATCGGGTGGGATGAGATTTCCAAAGGGCCTATTTAATGCTAAGGTCAGTGTATTGCCTTGGTGACAGCCTTGCATCTCGAAGGCATTTCTTTTCCTAGCATAACAAAGCTATATTTGCTGTTAGAGCCCCCTACTGGCTATTAGACTTAGACTAGGAGAAACGGTCACTGATATGGGCTAAAAAAAAAAAACACACACAACAAGCGGGCGACCCAGCTGTGAAACCATAAGACCACACATGTATCTAAAGGAGAAACCCACAGGGAGAGAGGACGGAGAGCAGTCAAGTACAGGGAAGACTGACAGCGTGGACATCAAAGGTTACGGAGGAGGACAGCGCTGCGGTGAAAATTGAAGTCTTAATCCCCCGTCGGACAACGCGGGGTCAAAAGTCGGCATGGAGCGCGTCTCGTCTCGGGCCGCCCTGGCTCCTTGACAGTTTTGCACATCTGAAATAACAAGCTGTTTACTGTACACTGTGACATCTGCAGACACCAGTGACAAATGAACTTTTAATACTGAGGCTGGGGCTCCTTAAACTCTTCGAGCACAATGGCCCAGGGGCAAGAGAGTGTTAAGCTACACACCGGGGGGCACATACTGGAGCAGGAGGCAGAGGGCATAATTGTGAAAACTGTAAAGATGGCCACGGGGTAGACGGTGTCGTGAATATTATATGTAAAACACAGATTTTGTTCCCTCAAGGTGACACAAATAATGCAAACAGTTTCGGAGCGAAAAGCGCTTAGAAGATTGTTTAGCATTTTTAAAGCCCGAGTGTAAAGTATACAATTATTCCTCCGTATGAATAATTAACGCAGGATCGCTTGGCCCGGTTGTATTTTCAGCAGCAACAGTTTAGGTTTAGCCTCATGAAAGAAGTTATAAAAGAAAGTGAAGAGAAAAAAAGGATATGTCACAGGTTCAGTTGCAGTTAAATCCAATATCTATCATAGGCCAAGATTCTTCAGTCTTCATCTGTACTCTGTAGTTGAAGTGTTGAAGATCTTCCTTAGATCGAAACATCCGACGCTTCAACTACAGAGTACAGATGAAGACTGAAGTATCTTGGCCTACGATGGACAACTCCTGTACGACCGAGAACCTACACAGTCCAATATCTAGTGTCAGGTCACTTTTACTTTCCACTGACAGACTTATGAGGCATTCAAGGGGTGTGGGATAGAAGCACTATAAGTTATTTCTAAATGGAACAATTATGTTCGAAATGCCAATAAACAAAAACGTGCATCTAAGCTGTAGTTCAGCAAAAACCTTATTTACTTTTTCGCTGGAAATTGTGTGTAGCACGCAAGATCGATTTGTTTTCCATTTCCATTTTAAAGCATCTTGAGGGGAGGGTGATGCAGGGTTCCCCACTGACACCTACAGATGGAAAAAAGTCCTACACGAATTGCTTCCTGGGGGTTTAAAGTTTAAACTACATTAAGAGGTGCATAGTGTGGCCTTTCTACATGAGTTTGTATGTTCTCTCCATGCTCTCTTGTTTACCCTACCACTAAAAACACGTACAAGAGGAGCGCATGTGGGGTCAGTACACCCTAAAAAAAGCGATGTGTGTAAATCTCAGAGACTTCACACTGGAAGCTGTTACCGACCGAATCGTCTTCATTTATTATCCCCGTTGGGAAATTTGTTCTCCGTGTTTGACTCATCCCAACCATACCCACATTAAATAAGTGAGACAAGTTGAATACCAAGAACGGACCGGAGACAAAAAGGGCCACAGAGGGAATGTAATCAGTCAGAATGCGCTGGGATTCTAATCATCAACATCAGCGAGGGAAAGTGTGTGAAACTAAACTTTACTCATTTGTGTGCCCGTGCAGAGTGAGTTACGCACCGAGAAGACATTTAATTACTACAGCATGTTTAACACAGCTGTAAAAGGCCCTGGTGACAATGAGTTGGCCTCCTGGGGCTTTCCGGCAGCAGTGTTGCGCTTGCACTTTCGGGACATTTAAGAGTTCATTAGTAGTTGCAAATGTAAGCACAAGCAAGACCGCAGGGTTATATATCAATCAAATTTGCATCCTCGTAGTAATTTTATAGTATTGTTACATTCATTACGGCACGGCAATAAAGGTTTGGATAAGTCATTTAACTGCGGCACAGCCGTCAAATTCACCAACAGTTACAAACTCTTCCTAAAGCCGTGAGTTAAGACCTTTGTGGCTTGACAGAGGCTTTTCCTCGAGGCTCACAAGAATTCAAACATACTTTTGTTCAAAGCTAAAAACAACTTCTCCGTACCAGCGGCGGCTTAAGGAGCTGTCAATGCAACAGATGCTCAGGGATAACACTTGTCAAACGAGGCCACTGTTGCTATGAGACAACCGCCGACTGTAATGTCACTTCTTCCAAGTATCTGCATCTTAAATCGACGTTTGCGCAATCATAGTAAACATGAATGAAGGGGAATATACGCAGATGGGAATGAGCACACTGGAAGAATAATGATAGCAGCTACGAATTACGAGACACAAAAAAGGCGTAACCCCCTCCTCGAACAGCCACCTCATCGAACAGCCACCTTATCGTGGTGGAGGGGTTTGAGCAGCCGAATGAATAGGAGCTCTGTTGTCTGTTGGCATTATGCTCCTGGTAGGGTCTCCCATGGCAAACAGGTCCTAGGCGACGGTTCAGAAGCTCCTTATGAAGAGACCATCAAGGCTAGTTATATCGCCCAGAGGTGAAGGAGCGTCGTGGGGCCGTCCTCCCGCGGACCCACCAGCTGCAGGAGGAGCCATAAGGGACTGGTGTCGGTGTGATCTGGGCAGCAGTCCCGGCAACGGATAAGTGGAAGAAGATGAATGGAAAATAGGCATAATAATTGCAACTGTATATGGGTATGCAGTGTAAGGATTTGCCCAAACAGTTTCGGATGGTTTAGGTCAGTGGTTTTCAACTTGTGTTTTTTATTTTTTATTTTAAGTCACCAGCATTTGCTATTATTATCAATCAACAGAGCAAGATACAGTATTTTGATATTTGAATGACTTGCGGCTTGTTATAACAGGTTGAAGGTAGGTCCCAAGGCAACACCTGTGGACCTGTGGAGTGCTGCACTGGGTCAAAACATTATAAAAACTGTCCAGTGGCCAGTTGCAAAGGTCCTTGAGGGGGTTGAGGTGTAGCTATTACAAATGTGAAAGCAAAAATAAAATAAACATTAAATAAATTATTTAAACACACACACAAAGCTTTGGTGCAGAAAAGAACAGCATTTATGTTCAATAAAAGTGAAATTTGTCTTTAATCATGGCACATTTAAAAGTCATCCAGTAAAACACACACAATAAATGCATTAAAGTAAGATCCTAAATGTACTCCAGATTGTTTCAGAAGGTTACGGCTCTATTTTTAGGCACATTAGCCGTAACGGAGCCATTTCCCGACAGATGAGGTTAAATCCAATGGTGCAGCTAGCCACGCACCACACACAGTCGACTCTATATGTAACAATGCACTACAAGGTGACTTCCGCTTAACTGCATTTCCGCCCCACTATACCTTTCATCTTGTAGTTTGTCATTCACAAGAGAGTTCTATGTGACAGATTTATTTTGTCAATCACAAAGTGGATGTTTCAACTTTAACCTTAATTTAGCTGGACTTAACCATCAGCTACAGACATAATGCCGGTGTGATATTGCAGTGAGAGATTTATTTCTCCACAGCATAAGTCACACGGGCACACAGACACACAGGGGCAGAGGTGTAAATTGTTTCAACCTTGCACCTGTGAAGGAAAAAAGTCTGAGACTAAAGTGACTTTGACTTTTTTCAAGTGTTCTGGAGCCACACTGTTAATATATTATCTTTGAAAGTGTTTTAGCAATATGTTTGTTAAGAAAATGATTACATATGACATCTAAAGGCGAACAACTACGTTTTTCAGACATGATCAACTTGAAGCTTGTTTGTGGAAAAGTATTTAACATCTGCTTTCAATTAAAGCACTAATACGAAGTACCAAGCAGTCAGTAAGTACAATAGGATCAAATTGTATATGTTTATAGCTGTAATCATGTGGTATAGAGCAAAGAACTAATAATTATTACTACAACTCACAAGCCAACCATTGGGAGGGAAAAAAGTATCTTAGACACTTGACCTTTTTCACATATCGTCAAAAAGTTATTTCAGAGAATTTATTACCAAAAGCTAAAGAAAACTAAGAAAGCCAGAGGAGCACATCTTTGCCGCAGAGTTGTCCCCCGCCCTCTGGAAGATTGTACCGCTCCAGGACAGGTCTGGGTGCTGGACAACACGCTCTATTGCTGTAACAGGGAGGGCAGAGAGCCCAGAGAGGAATAGCCCAGTGATGGATGACCTCAGACAGAGATGGAGGGTAAAGTGGACGAAACAGCCGCATCCAGAAACACAAGAACACGAGAAAATACGAGGGCTTCGACAGAGCCCTACAGCCAGATCACAAAACAATATAGTGAGATCCTCTGGCTTTTACAGCCTAGAGACAAAGACACTGAAAAAAATATCAACTTGTGGCCAATTATATTGGTTGCTTGTATTTGTAGTCCTGCCCTTTATAGACATTTGTAATATAAAACTGTCAGCTTTTATCTTATAGCCTCCCACGATATGGCTGTGGCACAAGTCACAAGGAAATATGCAAGATACACTTCCTGCACTGTCTGAAAGTTGAAATAAGATTATTTTCTGCTCAGAATCAGTAAGAGCGTGCCTCAAATTAGCATCTGTGCGATATAGGGCCACATGCAGCAATTAAAAATCACAGTGGGTTAGTAAAAGAGCAAATATTAGTGTATTGTACTCCATTATAACAGCAGGGTGTTGGTTTACTTTGTATGCCCCTTAATTATTCCCAAAGTTCAGATCTTGGTGTTAAATACACAAAGAAACAGTTATGATGACACACTTGGCACAAGTGCCCTCCACCGCACAATGACGACACATTTTCTTTTCACTTTCGGTGATCAGTCGAGTTCCCAGACCAAGGATTACCAACATGACGACATCAGAGGTTCTCAAACTTTCCACACCGAGAACCGCATAATAACATATTTCACTTGCTAAGTACCATCTTTCGTAAATCAAAATCAAACCAGGACTAAACCAGGTCTAAAAGGGGTTAAAAATAGACCTAACTTAGACTAAATAAAATAAGTGTGTGTGAACCATGTCTAAATCAGAATCATTACTAATGCAACAATGAAAATGAAAAATCTAAGTAAAATGCCTCTTTACCACCGGCAGAAACCCATGTACCACAGTTTGAGACCCACTAGTCTACCTGATATAGACGTGAAGTTACTGTATGTCACAATGTTAGAAAGTTCTCATGTCAAACCTACATTATGCAATATTTCAGCAGAGAAGCTGTGTCTGGATGTTGTGAAAGAAGAGCCAGCACAAAGTTTCCTCATGATTTTCCTCACTGAGTCACATCATTGAGTCACTTTATAACAAAATGTTTTATCCAGAATCCAAAAGTCAAGCACAATCACAAAGAAACACACGACTGCTCTCTCAGGAAACGCTAAACCGAATAAAGGATATTGAGAATTGTAATTACAGGCACTGAGGAAACGTATGTGATTTTGACTACGAACACAAAACAAGAGGCCAGCTGCTAAGTGCAAGCCATGTGAAGTTAATTGTTAGGTTTGGCTTCAATGTTAAAGGCACAAAAGAGGATAATAATAAGGCAGGGTTAATCCCACGGTTAAATAAACTTGAACACAAAAAGGCGAGCAGTCGAAGGCAGAGCTGTCCTCAATACAGGTTCAGACGGAGGTGGAGGAAGTGCGATTGTGATGTCGTTATGTTGAAAAAATGTGAGCGTTAGCAGTGCCTTTAATGCAAGTGTAAAATTTGTTTTATGTTTGCTAAAAACAATCTAAAAAATGCTGTAACTAGGGCTGGGTGATATGATGATAAAAATCGAATCGTGATCTGATCCCCATGATGATCTGCTTTTTTGGGAACATCGTCATATCGTGATTCAGTGGTTTTTATAATTAAACCAGAACAAACCGGGAGAAAACTAGGTCTAAACCAGGTCTAAAATCAGACAATATCACGGAATGGATCTGGATTAAACCAGGACTAAACCAAGAAGTAAACCAGAGTAAAGTAGAGACTGAAATCAAGGTCTAAACCAGGTCTAAACCCAAGGAGAGAAAACTGGGTCTGAATCGGGTCTAATCTGGACAATATCACAGACTGAACCAGGATTAAACCAGGACTAAACCATCAGGGAAGCAGGTCAAAACTCTGGACTGAAACTTAAGACTAAAACAGGTCTCAACCAAGACTAAACCACTGCAACACCAGGTCTAAACCCAAGAAGAAGCAAATGGCTTTAGTCGCCTTTAAAAGACATTACACATGAATTGTGATCAAATCCAAATCGTGATTTAAATCAAAGGAAATCGTGATAACATTTTTTGGCCATATGGCCCATGTGAAGTGATTATTTATTGAAGACATGTCTAAAAGGAACATTTCACAGTCTTTTCGCAGCAAAACTTGCTTCTAGTGCTACTGTTGCATCACTGTATTACACTGAAAAAAGAAAAAAGAATAACCCCGGTTCACTTTTATACTGAGAAATATGAGCAACTTATAATACCCTGTACCTGTTAGTGGAATAACATTT
>OMNZ01070039.1:54280-96408 GCA_900303255.1 Lesueurigobius sanzi | reverse complement strand
TCTCCTTAATACAGTGCAGTTGTCCTGTCCCGTGCAGAAAATCTCCCCCAGAGCATGATGCTTCCACCCCCATGCTTCACTGTAGGCATGGTATTATTGGGATGATACTCATCCTTCTTCTTCCTCCAAACACAACGAATGGAGTTAAGACCAAAAATGTCTATTTTGGTCTGATCTGACCACATGACTTTCTCCCATGACTCCTCTGGATCATCCAGATGGCCATTGGCAAACTTCAGACGGGCCTGGACATGGGCTGACTTAAGCAGGGGAACCTCCCGTGCGATGCATGATTTTAAACCATGATGTCTTAGTGTATTACTGATAGTAGCCTTGGAAACGGTGGTCCCAGCTCTCTTCAGGTCATTGACCAGCTCCCCCCGTGTAGTTCTGGGCTGATTCCTCGCCTTTCTTAGCATCAGTGATACCCCACGAGGTGAGATCTTGTGTGGAGCCCCAGTCCGAGGGACATTGACAGTCATCATTAGCCTCTTCTATTTTCTGACAATTACTCCAACAGTTGTCCTTTTTACACCAGGTGCTTGGCAATTGCCCCGTAGCTCTTTCCAGCTTTGTGAAGGTCTACAAATTTGTCTCTGGTGTCTTTTGACACCTCTTTGGTCTTGGTCTTAGAATCATGAGCAGAGTGTAGTTGGACTATTTAAAAGCAGAATAACAGGTCTTTGAGGGTCAGAAATCTGGCTGCTAATCAAGGGATTAAAAATATTGTTAATAAATCATACAATATGATTTCTGGATTTTTTTTTTTAGATTCTGTCTCTCACAGGGGAATTGCACCAACGATAAAAAATGTTAGACCCCTCCATGATTTCTAAGTGGGATCAAATCCTTATTGGCCTCACTGTATTTAAAAGCTTAAAAAATGTGAACGTGAACTGAACGCACTGTATTACTGCCTGATGAACGAACTATAAACGTGTTCATTCTGGTGTCTGTGAATGGCATGCCCTGTCTATTTAATTTAGTTCAATAGGTGCCAGATTTCTTTAGTGTTCCAGGCAAAAACCCGGCTAAACACACCGTAAAGAGCCCTTAATATTTAGTGTAAAAACAGTGATCTTATGCCTGCATTCACTTGCGTCTCTGTCTCAGGGGAATGCTATCTTTAGCACATCCCGAAGCTGAAACCAGTCATGGGACGGGTGAATCCAGGAAATGTTGCTAATTTGTGTAACATCCTTATTATCAAGGACAAAAACAGTATGTTTTAGTCCATGAGCTAAAAACTGACACCTTGGAGTTAGTGACTTGAATCAAGGTTTTCATTATGCCAAAATATAGGGCTTTCAATAAAATAAACTGTGTTAAGTAAGTTCTGAGTTTGTCCTATCTGACCCCATGAGGGCCAAATCAGCAACATTTCCTGGATTGTGCCTTATATAGCTCGCAGCAACACAGAACTATGAGCTAGTTCGTTTTTGGAACTATGAACAAACTATTAACTAGGGCAGGTCGATATGGACAAAACATCATATCACGATTTTCTTTCGTTTAAATCACGATTTCGATTTTCTCACGATTCATATATGTTGTCTTTTAAAGGCGACTAAAGCCATCTGCTTCTTCTTGGGTTTAGAACTGGTGTTGTCATGGTTTAGCCCTGGTTTAATCCTGATTCAGTCTGCAATATTGTACTGCGCTGGTCACTTGGACTCACGAGGTTGGGCCACGTCACAAATGATCATGTCAGGAGAGTCATGGGAGTGGCCCCTATCACAGAAAAGATGAGGGAAGCCCGGCTCTGATGGTACGGTCATGTGATCTGTGGCAATGAGGACTACAACAAGCCCTACATCTGAGTCCACGAGGACGGCGGCCACGAGGGAGACCAAAGAAGAGGTGGATGGACAGAAGATCTTAAAGAAATTCAAGCCACCCCCGAAGATGCTCTGGATCGGACAAAATGGAGGAGACTGTGCAAAAAAAGACACTAGGAAAGAAGAAGTCTGCGATATTGTCCAGGTTCAGACTTGATTTAGACCCAGTTTGCTCTTGGTATATTTCTGATTGAGTCCTTGGGTTTAGTCCTGGTTTAGCCCTGGTTTCCTCCTGGTTTAGTTCTGGTTAAATCCTGACGGTAGAAGCAGTGAGAGGAGAAAGTGTCAGTATTTGAGCTCAGAGCTGCGTTAAACATAAAAACCACTGAATCACGATTTTGACGATGTAACCAATAAAGCAGATCGTGATGATTTGATTTTTATCATCATATCGCCCAGACCTACTATTAACTATAAACAATTATGAATATGAACAAACTATTTGTGTAGGTTCTCAGTCGTACAACTCCTATATGAACAAACGAGTTTATTTTGAAATTTGTGAACTAAACTTTGACCTAGTTCCTGTTACGGTGACGTCTGGTCAGCTTTTACACAGCTTTTAGCACTGTTTTCCTGCTTGTAGTGGCACTCCGACTTCAGAACTGTGTCCCTGGTGTGAGAGAGTTAATACGCCCCCTCGTCCCGGGTGACAGTCTGGAGAGCGTTGCTTCCGGATCTCAATGGTGGTATTTGTGGCTCTCTGTGCCGTTGACTTGGGCATTGTCCCAATCCGTGAGGTGGTTTTCTCTCTTGCAGTGGTCTGATATGGCGGACTTTAGCTGTTCTTGCTCTGCTTTTGCGTTGGATGACTCATGTTTTTGATGTTTCTTTCTCTCATTCTTTTCGATGTTCCTTCTCCCTGATGTTAAACGCTCTGCCTGTTTCCCCTACATATGATTTGCTACATGACAAACGAGGTATCTCTATTACATTGCATTTGTGTCTATTTTGTCCTTGGGGTGTACTAACATCTGTTGCAGTTTTGCGTGTGGTTTGACCGGAGTGCTGATACGTATGGAAGTATTACCATGGCCCGGTTTTGTTTGTCACTGCTTTTGTTTGTTTTTATTTTGTCCTATATTTGTTTAGTTTAGCATGCTGACCGCGTTTGTTTATGGCCCAATCAGCTGATAGTAATGTCACGTGACACTGAGAAAAAAAGAAACACACACAGGTCTGGCTATAAGAAAGAAACTAACATTGTTACTAGAAGACCTTGTGAACCTAATCAGAATGTGTAATCTAAATTATATTATAAATCTTGCTTTCATGTTATAAGTTAAACTTAACCCCTTGACGCCCAAATATATTTAAAATTATATAAAACAATTATCATTGTTTTTGATATCAAGTGGATACTAAATTAAGTGGAGATTGTTAATTTATCTATAGCACATAGTATAGATATAGTTTTAGGTATATGATGCTTTGTGTACTTCATGTAACAGACATATTTTATTGCTTCAGAAATATTAAGCCTCTTTTTATTGATCAAATGGATTCAACTTTAGTTTACCTGGTGTCACCTTTCTTAAACGGTAATAAAAATTTAAAACAAGTTTGCAAAAAATTCAAAACGGAGATATCTGCTTTTGCAAATGAACTCTTCACTTGTAAACTTTAAAACGTTAACAGTAAAAAGGGACTAAATGTATTTTTGATGTGATATGTTTACAATGATCACTAGAATGGCATTTTCTATTATATTTGTGTGACATTACATCTGGTCGTGACATTTTATTTGTTTGATATTGATTTGTTTTTTGTTATTGTTGTTGTTGTTGTCTGTAACTCCTTTGAGATGACTCCTGTTGTGATATTAGGCCATACAAAAATAAATACATTGATTGATTTTCTAAATTTTCTAACATGTGTGCAAGCACTGTGATGGATCTAAAGAACACTATGCAGTGTGCACACATGGGCATCAGATGACTAAATGCATAGCCTCAGCTGCAGTTCGAGCTGAGATGATTCTAATTCTTATCAAGGGGTTAATCTTACCAACATTTTGGAAATTGTGTTTGTATTCATTGAGATATTGTTTAAAATATTAACTGTATACTGTATATATACAGACTCATACACAGACTCACACACATTCAGAGATTATTCAAACATGTGCAAGGGTCTCGAAACACAGCTCTAGTAATATTTTTAATGAGGGGAGAACATTGTAACATGCTTAAGTTTGCTTAGGAATATTCTTTTATCACAATATAATTTGAGTTCCTTCTTAAAGCTATATTCTGTGGTAAATGATTGCATTTGTGCATGGCTCGAAACAGAAATGTACGTTGGCGCAGACGAGTTTTACATTTTGGAAGAGTGACACACTTCAGAGTGTCTGGTTAGGCAGCGATGTGTACTTCTACTGAAAAGCTACTTTTGGTTAAACAGACGGTGTTTGGGTTGCAATAATACTTAATAAGAAGTAAGTGATCATACCATCTGTTCTTCATCCAAAAGAGTTGTTTATTATTGTTGTTGATATGTTTGCTACACTATAAAAGCCCCTTATGATGAGAGACCAAATGAGCCAGAACTAGCCTTGGAACGACATATGGTTATATGTATAGCTAAATATTTTTAACATAATTGATAATTGCAACCCATTTTGAGGACACCACTATACTCAACCCTGATGGTCATTTGTAAATATTGTATACAACAGTGGACCTTGGCAGCTACATTGTGGCACACCGTGTTTACAGTTTTAGTATCCGAGTAACAGCCATTGTAGTGCACTAATTGTTTCCTGTCACATAAATAGCTACTAATAAACTGTGCTGCAGAATCACTAAAGCCTTAACTTTCAAGCTTTTCTAACATACAGCTCCTATAACGTAATGTTTCCCAGAACCAGTAGTGCATCATTTCCTCCTGTATGTATGCTGATCATTTTTCCATTTCTTTTATTATTTTTTTTTTTTTGCTTGTATGACTTTAAAAATTCCCATGCAAACATTTTAAGTAAAACACTTATGGGGTGAGTGATGATAGGAGCAATAATGGAGGCTAGGTTTTAATGGTCCTAGTTCATCCTGGAGGTTTGTCCTTTTATGTCGTCTGTATTTGTTCAAGTTTCGTTTTGCTTTCTTTGTTTTTTTAAAGAAAAAAATCCCTTAATTTCTTTAGTTGAACCATTGGATGGATTTTTTTGTTTTTTATGTATGGAACCATTTTCAGTGGATCACAAGCCTTTACCAGGGAACGTTTCTAACAATATATTTATTTACTCAAAGATTAGATCAAATTCAGTAAATAAATATATTGTTAGAAATGCATTTATTTGCTGAGTTGTCGATGAGTTCAGCTTCATAGGCCTAATTAATGCTTAACTCAAGAAGGAAAGTACAATGTTTTTCATTAAACAGTACTTTACATGTTTATTTGGGTCACTGTGTGTTGTCCCAGTGATGGTGGGTCCTTATGCCGAAAACCACTGGTTTAAATGTAGATGTGAGGCTCAAAGTGCCTCACATCGCTGAATGCTCTTATCCACACAGTACAAAGTGTGCACCAGCCTCATGGTTAATGTTAGTTGCGATTGGATATAAACAGCCATGTATTCTGACCATACACAATGTGACTCATGGCAGTATGCAAACATTAATATTTACTAAATATATTTCTTTTTTTTTGTGGCAATTTTACAAAACAAAAATAACCCAAGCATTCATGGTAACTCAATTCTTAATTGTGATATATTAATAATATTATGTCGACATTTTCACAATACGTAGCCTTTTCTGTGGTTTTATTGTCCATTTTGAAGCCAGAGCCTCACGGGGATGGATACTTTTACAGTAAGTAAAGTGTGTCTGTAGCCATCACATAATAAGTGCTCTTTCATTTCTTTGCCTTTATAAAGAGTAGTTTGTGATTGATGCTCCAGCAGCCACTGGGCACGGCTCACGTGTGATCGCTGCTTACTGAGCTCTGACACGTTTATAGCCCTCCTAATACCATTACAAATATTACTAAGACAACGTATCACTTCTACAGCCTTTCCTGTTCGTGTTCTCCAAAATGCTGCTGATATCACTTCAGGTAGAAGTGTTAGAGCATGATTGTAGATTTTAAAATGTAGTTTTAATATAAATCAAGGTAATACTTGCAAGAGAAAATTGTTAGATGTCCATTTAAAATACAGGCAGTAATTATTTTTGTCAAAAATTAATACTGCTTTAAGAATTTTCATTTACAATTGAAGAGTTCATTTGCAAAAACAGATATCTCCGTTTTGAATTTCTTGCTAAATAGTTTCAGATTTTTATCACTGTGCTCTTAAATTGACACCAGGAAAAGTAAAGTGGAATAAATGTCATCAATAACAAGTGGCTTCATATTTCTGATTCACGAAAACTGATCTGGTCATTAACATCACTGCTCCACAAAGAGAAAGTGACAAGCTTATGTTTATTTTTGCTAATGGCACTTACAGTATGTGTTTTTGCAAATGAACTCTTCAATTACAAGAGAGTTAAATTATTCTAAACAGTACACTCACAAAAAAAAGACTTGCGACTTGTTGGAAAATACCCCCTTGATGTCCGAACTGGTGGTACACATCACAGCTTTAGTTGTTCTGGAGAAGGGCCCCGCTGTCGCTAAGGTTGCCCCACATGGTATTGACAGGACGGTGTCAAGTTCCCGCAAAAAGCAGGCTACATCTGAAATGAAAATACCACAACCTTTGTTACGGAATTGATGAACGTGGATTTGCATTTTAATGTTTACAACCATCGCAAAATGTCTGGCGCTCTCAGAGACCACACACTCCTCCACGCTATGCCCAAGTGTATGTTACAATTGGTCATGCAGGAACATCCTCATGCTATTAAAAAAAAAACATATATAGATACATTGTTCAAACCGTAGAGGAAAGAAAGCATTATACATGTTCTAAAATGACAGGCATGGGATAACGGATAACAAAGAGGGCAAACTTCTTAATGCCAAGCTGTCTCCAGTGGCCTGTATTTAACATGTAATTTTCCTGCTCAGTCGTGGAAAGGGACCTGCCCAGCTCTCACAACCATGATCCTGTTAACCCTTCGGAAATAGTGAGCAAAGTGTAAGGTGGGTCCAGTAGGAAACTTGGGATTAGCGCGATTCTGATTTCTGTCAAAAGGAAGACGAAGAGTGCAGTTGTTTACATGTGAATCCAGTGTAACTTATGTGTGAATGAGGCTGGGATCCTGCATTTAAATTGGATTTAAAATTGTATCACTGCGAGGCACATTAGCTTGCATCATCAAACATAATATACAATCACTCGCTCTGAATTATACAAGATAAGATAAGATAAGATAGTTTTTTATTGATCTCACAATGGAGAAATGTACTTAGAACAGGATCACACAGGGGGGTGCACAAAGTCAGGAAAAGTGTCATCAGAGAAGCAAAACAACAGGTAATAGTAATAATAGTAATAATAGTAATAATAGTAATAATAGTAATAATAATAAAATAAAATAAAGAATAAAGATGGTAATATACTTCCCTTACATGCTAATTCCAGAGTTCCTATTCCTGAAATGTGGGGTTTTCACTTTTGCTTTGTGCCATACTTTGAAAGTAGCTTGTGGAATAGTGTGTGTTATATTACAGCCAACTGCAATGTCTTTCTGTTTAGACCTGTGTAAATATCTGTGTTCAAATGTTTTAAATTTAATGTAACAAATATTGAATGAATACATTTGTAATTCTCATCCATTTGCATAATAACCTGAATAACGCTTTTTATTTTATTTTATTTTTTAACCTAAGCATATTGATAAGTTAATAAGAATATGGCTACATAAACATCTTCAATGGATTTATCAGAAAACATTT
Organism: Lesueurigobius sanzi; assembly: GCA_900303255.1. Taxonomy (NCBI): domain Eukaryota; kingdom Metazoa; phylum Chordata; class Actinopteri; order Gobiiformes; family Gobiidae; genus Lesueurigobius; species Lesueurigobius sanzi. The sequence goes on along the minus strand of OMNZ01070039.1, from coordinate 88,726 downwards.
GTGTGGTGCTGTTAAGGATTATGACAACACACGCCACTGGTTTATGCTCATTTGCATTGTACAGGACATTGTGTAGGGCAACCTTTAATCTGTGCTAATAATTTATTTGTATGTTTTGCAAGGAATGCATTTTCAGCCTTTACAATGTGTCAGAGTTTGATATTGTTTACAAATGGCTATACCCAACATGCTGCTGGCTCCTGGATTAAAACGTATCTGTGAATAAACCATGTCGAAATATTACAGAAGTAATTTATGGAACCTTTTATCCATGTCAAATGTTTCCAATTTATTTGTGCCCTAAAACGCAGATTTGAGGGGAAACTGGAGCAGAGGAAGCACATGACTCCACACTACAGGATGTGGCCTGAATAGACCTCAAAGCCTTGTTACTGTGAGGTGATGGCGCTAACCTAAAGTCTTTAAAAATAAATTAATTAATTGTATACCTAATAACAACAAGATTGCAGAATAGTCTTAAGGTGAGTCTCAATGTTACATTACATTTGTGAATCTGAATCTAAAGTGTTATGGGCATAAATGCCACTTTTTATATAATTGTTCCATTATGTTTTCCTCATTGGACGATCTTGTGGAAAGTTCTTGTGGACTTTCCCTCGTACCTCCTCTTGTGTGGTTTGGAACATTAAAAAAGCATTTCTGCATTTCTACCACTTTATTGATAGCCTGTGCAAAAAAACAAAACGAAAACCCGTTATGTCTAGCTGTAGCCTACGCAAATGTTGCGTTTTAGACTCCAACATTAAAAATAAAATAGAATCCAAATACACGAGGCATCAAAGCCTCACCCTTTTGTCTCAGTTCAACCTGATCAAATATGGCCTAATCACAAAATGAATTAACATCAAGAATGTTTTCAACATTAACAGCTGAATCTGAATAAGCAGCTGGTTAGAAAAAAGCACAGTATCCATTGTAAAAAAATACATTTAAAAATCGTCAATTGTATGCGTCAAAGCTTGCAATGTAGACTAAAATGCGCAGTGGAGATAACTAGCCCTAATGGTCCTTCAGTTGAACAGCCATCGTAGTGAAGTGTACTTAGGCCTAATCATAAAATTGTATAGACCCGGTAGCTATTATAATAATAATAGTAATAATGGTAATTATTAGTATTGGTATTGCGCATGTAATATATGATTGCAAGTAAACTTTTACATTGGGCCACACAGAAATCTGTTTCTGCTGTTCTGTTTCATCAAAGCTGTCGCACGTGATTATTTTACGCACCGAATATGAGGTTACTTTGGATTCAAGGAATGGGCTCGACTTTCAAATTTGTACCATTCGTGTCACAAATTTAATAATTCCATTTTTAATTTATTTATTTTAGGCTATTGGGCCTATTATTATTTTGATTTGGCTATTACTATTATTATTGTAGCAGTTGCATTAGGCCCGTTATTCTGATTGTGGTCAAGTTATTATACAGCCGAAGTCTGAAATACGCCAGGCCACATTTCAAAAGCGCAATGACAATGAGAAATATACGTGATTTAGGCCTTTGTAAGTTTCCGAACCATAATTAGCTATTTCAAAGTGTATTTAGCTTATTTTTATTTTTAGAATGGGCCTATAAATTCCCAAAATTGCATTTGCAGTCAAATGTGTCTGTAGGACTTTATTATAAAAGCATCTAAAACGAAATATAGCTAATTAAAAGGACTTGAATATTATGGACTATCAATGAAGTGGACAGTCTATAGTCGAGTGCAGTCGATAGGCTGTTTTTCGGTCATTTTCAGTAACGCAATGCAGACAAAATAGTCTAACATTGTGCTTTACGAGCGCGAGGAGAGACTCCGGATGGGGGAGCGTTGCGGGGGGTGTCTTCCATTTGCGCATCAGGTCTGTCTGAAAGACTGACTTTGAACTTGAACTTCTTTCTTGCATTATTCTTCTATAGCAACTCGCAAGCCTCGCGTCATCATATTGGAGTATAGGCACGAGGCTGACTTCTGCGTAGACATGCATAAAGATGATGACATCGAAACGGCAAAACAACAACTCACAAAAAATAATTTGGAGTCGGACAGCTCTTAGGAAAGTGAAAATCACTCTTATCGTTCACTTTTTATAGGTTCAATTCATATCGTATTTGGCAACAAATAAAAGTCTATCCAACAAGCCTAAATCCATAATTCCATGCGTTGGACTTGTTTTCCTGTAGCCTATTTTGAAACAAACTGTCGGCCTTATAGGACGTTAGAATGTTGCCGGTTTGGCATACGGATAATTGAGATAAACCTTTTGATTATATCTCACGGCTTAGGGCAATATGAATTTCACTCTTTGGCTTTTTCAGATTTTTCAGTGATTAAACAATCGCCCAGTGACAGAAGCGAAGCCAATCTGGAATAAGCCTTAAGCTTACAGGCCTGCGCGAGAATGTGTCTAAAGCATAAACGAGGCTTTGTGTTTACACAAATGGTGGCATGTTTAAAGCCAGACAAACAAATTCACAATCATTTTGAGGGACACAGATCTTGTGTCTCGCTGTGCGCAATATCAGCAACAAACAGCTCTTTGTGGCATGGGCAGGTGTTATTGGCTTCAATATTCACAATCATTCATTTAGGTTGGCCTATGGAGAAATGATCTTCTGTTCACTGCGCTCGGCCTTTGTTTATTAATGTTATGTTCTTAATATTATGTTGTTTTGCACATTTTGTGTTAAAGCAAACGCTATATTCTACACACATGCTGTGTGTGGAATACTCGGACAGAAACAGAAATGTCCCTGTGTTCATGGAGCTCAATACACGCGACTGCTCAACTAAACTGTTGATCCAGATAGAAAATTGTCTGTGCAAAATCATTATAAGCCTGCAATAAATACAGTTTTTTCACTTTACGCTTAAGTGCCTTGTGTTTTCAGAAGGTTGTGATTCTTCGTAAGCATCATGGTTTAAATGTGCCTTAATTAACCACTGGACAATTGTTTTCACTTTGCATTTATACATTAAATGGAATACTGTCGGGGCTGATTACAGCTGTGTGTGTGTTTGTCTATAGTCTGAACGGATGGACCTCCTAACTTGAACTTGGACTTCAGGATACACGTCCAATTATATTAGTTTGGACTGCTTTCTATATCACTGGACCACAACATAAAATAACTTCATGAGCGATACTATAGGGCGCCAAACGACATTTTATTTTACATTACAATATTTTAAATATGGGTTATTTAACAAAACAGTCACCTTTATTTATTTATTTTAACAGAAAGTGCTCTAGTTTAGTATAGTATGCAGCGTTTATCCACAAGATGTGGGTTTCATAATAATAATAATAATAATCTTGAAACATGAGCTTTGACTGAGGCACCGGCAGGTCTAATAATGTGCCCTATGTCTGCTGGACATACCGCCGTCCGCTCGGCTCCATTAACCCATCTATTCTGTTTTATCCTGTCGTCACCCACTAAGCAAATAAGTGTCCATCCACAAAAAAAACTATATAATGATCCACAAAGTAAAAAAAAATACATTTACGCACCGGTCAGTTTTACGCATTAGTCACTTTTACGCATCGGACAGAACTTGATGCTTGACCGAACAACATGCGGGTAGTGGACAATGTTGGTCTGCAGTGAACTCAGCACAAAAAAAAATCGCGCACGTTAGCTGTTCCAATGAGCCTTCTCATCGTTGTGTTTTGTAATCTGCCTTTTGGCACAGGACGTAGCACATACAGCCGCCTAGTGAACATGTACCAACAGTACCCCCCGTATACATCTCTTCCTCACGAGCACAAACCTCAATGGATAGATACTCAAAATATGAAAACTATTATCCACAATTTAGCTTAACACTTAAACTAAGTAAGTGGACCATGTGTATAGGGTTAAGTGTCGGTCATTAATAAAAATAAGCTTTTGGATGAAGTTGACAGAACAAAAATCTAGACAAAAATGAAGCTTTCTTGTTCACAGAAGTATCAGATGAGGTGGGTTATACAGAATGATGTGATCCCAGCGTAAATCTCGGAGCTTGCTGTAAACTCGTTAAGTTAAACGCAGTCTGGGTACAGCTTGGCGCACTACCTGCAGCTGTCAATTTCTGGACCACAGCGCCTGCTCCAGCGGTGTGTGCGACGGAATTCACTTCACTGTACTTACAGGTGAGCTCATCTTTACTCTAAGATATGAATGGACGTTAGGGACGCGGAATGAATGAATGAAGAAACTGTGAGAACGAACAAGTGCACACTTTGAATGCAGTCTGTTTGTAGACTGTTCGTGTTATGAACAAATGTCGTAGCTCTCGTTTTTTAGAAGCGAGATGTGATTGGAACCAAAGTATGTGTTGCAGAGTCAGCCTTGAACGCGCTAACTGCAGGTAGACTGCAGTTTGTTTTGGAGATGGATGCCCTCCCCTCCCCCACGGCTCACTTAGGCGCTCTGTCCGTCTGACGGCCTGTCTGAAGGAACATCATCTATGGTTGTCATATTTCAAACTGTTTATCATAGATGTAGCAAGATGTTAAGGAATCTTTTTTTTTTTTGTTCTGTCATGTATCAATTGAAAATATTAGAATGGTTTTGCGCGCCACACGAAGGCAGAAAATGTACTGCTCTTTGGAAATGCATGTGGATGTGGTGCATGATGGATTTCAATATCTTCTCTCCTTTGAGTTAAACGGCACGAATATTTCCTTCACCTGGTGTCAGTCTTGACGCGCTGGTGTATTTTGGGGCGGTAATTTACACGCATTATCTGTGTTTTGTATGTTTTTAATCAATGCTAGAATTTAAAACAATTTTTCGAGCAAATTACATCCAAACTAAGCAAACAAACACAACATGAAGGGACAAAGTGAACCATTAAGTTATATTTAAGTGGAATATATACCTCGATCCTTTGCATTTCCACAAACCAGACAAACCGTCCATATATAGATCCAAAAAGTGAAAGAGTAAAATATTGCATGGCTGAAAGTGTGGCAATTGTGGTGGTTGGGAATTCGTCATACGCGTCCTTAGTCATTAGTTAAGCCAAACACTTCAGCGGGCTCGTTCTCTTGGATGGCAAAGCGTACTGTTTTATTGAGTACATACGATTTTCTACATTTATATTTATTGTACGAACGTGTTATTTGCCCAACTTTTGTTTAGATTATGTAGCAATATACAATATAGCGATGTCCTCGTTTGCTGTTGGAAATGTTTCCCTCTCACAAAGAAAACTTAAATTCCTCCCGTCTCTATGTGAACGTGTGCTTTTAACACTTAACATAACATACGTATTTTCGGGTAGGGGTCTCTAAATAACTGCTAGTTTGCCTGCGTATGCTAGTGTGAAGTTCATTCTTGTCTGTCTAGACTCTGATTACGACCCTGTTTGTCTGCGTTTTTTACCTTGACCTTGGACTTCCGTGCAGCTGCCGTTGGGATGAGAGTCTCGAGGTTGTAGTTTCCTCGAGACAAAAGAGCTATTTGGACTTTGCAAAGGAAGGAAAAGAGGTTAGATTGTGTTTGATTTGAACACACCGGTGACCTGAGTAGTGCAAATGAGCAGATGATTCAAAAAAAAAAGTTGGGTAACTTCATGGCTGACTCATTGCACAGGCATTGCAAAATTCTGCCTTTTGGTCTCGCACATTATACTATTGTAAAATAAAACCTTTTTGTTATGTTTTGTAAATGAATGCCTTCTTCATACATGTCTGTCGTCCTTTCATTCAAAGTAGATATTATAATTATACCACACTAAACCGCAGATGCGCACATTGTAGATCATGAACCCGGGTGCGTCAGGAAAACCAGTAACGTTCATATTTCTCTTCAGTTTCTGAACTACAAACACAGTACGCTGCACAAATACACGTGTAGAGTATATTTTAATCAGTAGTATGTTTAGGACGGAGTATATTTAAAGCTTTTTTCTTAATTTCGTGTTACACTCAGATTCCTGGATCGTTGTGACACTTTTTAATTTTATTTTGTCGTCGTCAATGAAAAGCATTTGGCCAAAGGCGAGACACTTAAAAATAATCGAGTTATATAAAGTACAAACTTTCCCCGTGTATTACTGACATCAATATGATTTAAAAATGTTATGCACTTTTTCTGTCTTTTAATATTTTCATAAAAAATGCAAAAATTGCCTATATTTTGTCGAAATGAAACGTAAATAATGGATTGCGCCAGGTTTAAATTGGATTTTTTGTTGTTGACGTCATGGTTTCTAAGATTTGTTCAGAGGTGATTAGGGAGATCTTGTTTAGTTTTTGAATGAACTTATTAGTTACTAAATTTGTAAAAAAAAATAATAATACAATTTTGCCTAGTTTTTTATGGTTCAAAACTCAATAAATCATAGGCTTAAAATGAAGCATTGAAAAAAAAAAAAGCTTCTGAGCAAATCTTCAATATATAGTTAAGTAAAAGACTGGACATGGTGGAGCTGCTAAAGTAGAAATGTCGCCACGAAGCGAGAAAAAAATATTTTGAGAAATTTGTCATCGAAATGAGTTAAAATGAGCCTTATAGCTGTCCCTTACAGCTTTATGGAGACACGTGGAATCAGTGCAGTAGTTACACTCCTTATTGTAAATATTAGTTCATTTATTTGTTTCCAGGTGAAAGTATAGGAAGATTCATCAAATTGAAAGAAAGAAAAAAAAGACAAAAGTTTTGCCTGCAGTGTCTTCACTTAAGTTATTGTTTAATGCGTTTTGGTCGAGAGTTTAGAGAATACATAAGATTGACGCGAGCTCCGAAAAATATACCGAGAGGTTTTTTTTTTTTTTCCCATCTTGGTGCTGTGACTTCAATTTATTGATATGATTTAAAAGTTACTCATGTAGCTTCAGGCAGCAATGCGTAAACCTTCCATCTGATTCTCAAAGGTTCAAATGGAAGTGTTAAAACCAGATAGTACGCTTTGTTACGGTCTCACCACCATTTATCCAATACTTTTACGCACGGTCCTAATGCGCTTTCCGAATCTTTTGCGCTCGTATGAAAATGAATAAAAATGAAAATAAATACAATCAATTTGGCGCAATTGTTATTAAGCAGATACATGTCCACGTTTTCTATATAAAAATGTGAGAGGCCCTTTTGTACAAATCGTTGTGGGACGTGTAGAAAGTCACAAGTGAATGACTGACGCTTGCATAACTGCAGAAACAAAAACAACAACATTCTTTCCCCTATTATTTAATGGTCTTGGGCTAAAGGCTTACTGTTATCTTGTCTGTCAACCATTCATGTCGGCCAAATCTCAAATGTGTTTTCCTGAAGTCTTTAAACTCCCCTTTAAGGCTGTGAGTCTGTGTGATTTTAGCCAATAGTGTGACTCGATGTTCTGCGGGAAAATCTGTGACATGCGAGCTATTGGCTCTTTAAAGGGCTGCTCAGCTCCAGCTCACAAGCTCAATCTCGTAGAGCTTGTTAGCATATCACGTGCCAAATTCTTAATGAAGTGGACACACGAGGACTCCTTGTGCGCATGCGCTAGATGTAAAATGTAGTTGGAAATGAGGTGTCCGTCTTGGAGTAGTCGACTTTTAAAAAGCATCGGCAGCCCCTGATATGACGACTTCGCTGGTTCTGCATCCACGCTGGGCGGACACCTTGATGTACGTTTATGAAAAAAGCCCGAATGAAAACAGTCAGAATAAAAGTCAAACAATGGAGGGACTAAGCGGCAATTGCCCCGCGACCCACTGCAGGGATCTCATGTCGCACCCTGCTCTGGGACGACATTCTGGCACCATAGCGACCCACCAGGGCTCCGTCTACTCGGATATCTCTTCTCCAGACACCGGGCGACAGTGTCCAGCACCACAATCATCGAGTGCATCGTTGAGCTACGGTTATCCATTTGGAAACCCATATTATGGCTGCAGATTGTCTCATTCGCACAACGTAAACTTGCAACAGAAACCCTGCTCGTACCACCCTGCAGAGAAATACGCGGAGCCCAGCACTGCGCTGCCCACGGAAGAACTGTCTAGCAGAGCCAAAGAGTTCACCTTTTATCCCAGTTTTGCCAGCTCATATCAAGCTGTTCCTGGATATCTTGATGTGTCGGTTGTACCCAGCATTAGTGCCCACCCGGAGCCGCGTCACGACGCCTTGATTCCCATGGAGGGCTACCAGCACTGGGCTCTCTCCAATGGTTGGGATGGGCAGGTGTACTGCTCCAAAGAACAAACACAGTCAAGTCATCTCTGGAAATCTCCATTTCCAGGTATGGATAAAACATACTTTGTTTTTCTGCTGTCAACAGCATATTCCGCCTCAGCACTGTGCTTGTAGTAAAGCACCTGTGTCATACACTATAGGACTATAGTAGCAAGGGACATTTCTTTTGCACATTCATATATGTATATAGGCTATATTAACATACATATATATTTTTTCTTTTTTGTAATAGCTGCCAACACTTCCATTAGATGTGTATAATCTTCACGAAAGCCTCTCACATTGAAAACATTTAAACTTAACTTAATACAGATAATTAAATATCCAGACTTTTTGTTAACATAACTTTGATGACAGTTATGTTATTATGTTTTGGTTTTGATTAGTTATAAACATTATTTTTGTATTTCACATTATAATATGCCAAACAATTTTATATTCTTCATTCAATATTGTCTGCTTTGCTTATTCTGTTTTTATCTCCCCAAATCTGTGAAATATATTTGTCACAAGTGGTGCAACCACTGCTCAATATATCGTGCCAGGTTTGAGCTGAGCTTATTATCATCATACAACATGCACATTATGCACAGACATATTTTGCAGCAGGTTTGGTCCAGTATGTGCTTTACAGAGTGTTTACGGGCTACATCTTTTAGCGCGCAACTTTATTATCTTTGTGAATCTCTAGCTATTTTAATTTCAGATCATGAAGCTCCTAGACCTTGACTGAACCTCACACACACAGGGTATGGCCTTCTTTTCTGAAAACACATTAGCGCTCAAGCACGAGCGCTAAACAAGCACGCGCAAGCACGTGCACAAAATGCAGACGCGCGCTGTTTGCCTGACTGTGTTCTCTGACAACACAGATAGGATGCACATAGTCTAAACTCCCACTAGTCTCAGTTGTTTCGTTATTATCTTGTATACACAGGTACAGTGGTGGTTTCCAAGGTGCAGGGGGTCATTTACACGTTGCTTCTCATCTCAACAAATTATACTTGTTCTGTCAAGTTTTCACTGTCTCTTCTTTCTTTCGTGACAAGCCACATCCACATCAAATATGGAACATTTACTAATGTTGCTAATATCCTATTTATGTCAGTGGCAGAATATTGCGCCGCTTTATCATTTTTTTTTTGCGCAGTCATGCATCCAATGCACCTTAAATAAACATGACAGCAAGTGCAGAGCGTGTGTGTGTCTGTTCCTTAGAGCCACCAAACAACTTTCAATTATATGTTGCCCAATGAAATGTTCAGTTTGAGCAAAATCATAATGTCAGGTGCACAACACCCGAGATCCACGCGCTCCTGTGCGCGTGCACTTTACAAACACTTGTAGCTCCGTTGTGTTTAAAAAAAAATAATTAATGTACAATGTATTATTTCATTTTTTTCTAAATTGCTAAATTTGTGGAGTAACTTTTTGTGATTTTACTTTACAGATGTCGTGCCGTTGCAGCCTGAGGTCAGCAGTTATCGCCGAGGTCGTAAAAAGCGTGTCCCTTACACTAAGATCCAACTAAAGGAGCTGGAGAAAGAGTATGCCGCCAGCAAATTCATAACCAAAGACAAAAGAAGGCGCATTTCGGCCGGCACGAACCTCTCAGAGCGCCAGGTCACCATATGGTTTCAGAACCGGCGAGTCAAGGAAAAGAAGTTTGTCAGTAAATCCAAGAACAATCACATGCACTCCACCTGAAGACGCTCACTGTCTGGGAAAAGCTAACCATCATTTCCAAAAAAATCTGCATATATTTACCTCTTTTGTCCTGAATTGTGGCTGAAAAAATAACTTCCTTATTTAACTAGGCTACACCGCCATGACCACCGCCCGTCGTTTTTGGTTTAGATGCCTCAAGAACTGTGAAAATCACAACACAACTCATCATTTGTTTTATATGAATGTATATATATAAATATATAATATTTAAAACAATACCTGTATTTCAAGAACAAGTATTACGTGTTTTTCATGTATTTTCAAACCAAATTCTCAAAGAGACTGTCATTTTTAAGACTTGCAACAGGCATATTGATGTCATTTTAGAAAAGAAAGGTCGTCTTATAGAAACACGGCGATTTTTATTTTCTAAATATTTCAAAAAAGTGTTATGTGGAGTATGAAGCCTGGTGAATCAAAGGCTGCTATATTGTTAATCTGTACAGTGCAATGCCTTTATTTAATTCATTCTGTATTATCTGAAAGTGGAATGTGCATCTGTATGTTTTCCTTTGTCAGTGAAGGAGTCTTCTGCATCTGGAATGATTGTAAACCATTAATGTCAGTGAGTATTACAGTGCACAAACCTTTTGATCATTTTTTTTGTAGCATTGGAGCTGTACGCGCGCCTTGTATGAAGCCTGTCATTTCTACTTTGGTGCAGTATGTGAACTGTATTGTGGTGTACAATTACGTCCTGGTTACGTGTTTCTTAAATAAATGATGATGAATATATATGATATTTAACTCAGTCAATTTGTTCATTTGCAACATTTCCAATTTTTAAGAAATAAGAAGAACTCGACTTTGAGGCAAGACGCATACAGTAGATATCGACCCAGAGCTGTTTTTTGTTTTGTTTTTTGTTTAACATTAAAAACATACCAAAATAACTAGCAGGCCCATGAACACACGCCCGATGTTTTAGATTTATGCGAGCAGTAGCAGTAGGAAAAAAATAAAAAATAAAAAGTTGACATTTTGATGGAGACGATGCCAACGATGTGGTGAGTCTTGGCAGGAGCTGCGATGGCGCGGTTTAGGCACATCTGATAATTAGTGCATAAAGGCTGTCACTCACGGTCACCTATGGCTATATGCTCTCCAAAATAATAGTCATTAATAAAGTCAAAAGAAAATGCTTATTAGGCCACTATAGAATCTGTCAAAGCATAACGCGCCATGTCCGTCTGAAGCAGGAATCATTTAGAAAAAAACTTATTATTATTAATAAAAGTATAGCTATAGCCTACATATAAACGTGTAACCTGCGTGTTATTACATAAAAGATAACAACTTCTTACATGTTTATACAAACTCTCATGTAGTTTTTCCATTGTAGAAGATCCGTGATCCGTATTAGGCTTTTTACTCCTGTTTAGCCCAATTTAATAACACCAATAACTTAAATTTAGTCCTCAACGTTTCTTAGTATATTTCATTTAATATAGATTAGCTGAATGATGGTGAGCATTAAATAAAGAAAGACAGAAAGAAGTTTCAGCGGGGGCCAATAGACCTTTATAAACTATAGCTTGTGCAGTTTGAGCGGTCAGCCATCTTGATCGCTCTGTATGAACTACAGGCTATAGCACTTAAGCGTATAATCTTTAGTTAATAATATACTATGAAATTTAGAAAAATAAGGGCGAAATGGCAAAATAGACTGTAGCATTATCAGACGTGCGAAGGAACGGAAGCGTTTGTGTTGTACGCATAAACCAACATAAACTTTAATCTATTATAGTTCAATCGGACACTTTCCCCTTTAGTCACTCAGTAGAAAGCTACTGGAAATAATTAGAGCAAGGCTGTTGCATTCACTTGATTGATATATGCAAGGCCTAGTAGGTCCTAATTGTTGCTTGTTAGTGGGGCTATTGTAATGAGGTTCGTCCTCGGCTCTGGTTGCGGAGTTGTTGGCATTTCATCTAAAAAAAAAAAAAAAACAAGTTTAAACGTGGTTTGTCTGCGGTACTGCTTCTCTCTTGTGGCTCTGATTTACCCTTGACCATGACTATGCAGTCACTTTGACCTTGACATCAGCAGATTGTGAATAATAAAGAGGGGGCTGGACACCGACCCGCGGTTTGTTTGTAGGCAAACAAGGTGCTATTTGGCTGTCTAGACAGCCACCCTAATGGTGTGTCATAAATTCATAAAAAAGGGGAAGTAGTGTTATACCTTGACCTGCATTTCTGTTCACATTCTATAGCTGGACATTAACATTTTGTCTGTTTTTGTTCTTTTGCAGAAAGTCCAGTCAACATTGCCCTGGCCCATAATCCTGAAAGCGCCAATGGCCATCAGGAACTGTGTTATTGAGCACGCAGGACAGGTAGGACTTTGACGTTTCACACCAAAAGCGCTTTCGTCATTTGGCAGACTGGACTCACAAGAGGAAATGAAAATTCAACTTCGCCCTCGCCCATTAAAGGTATGACCGTGTCTCTTATCCGATAGAGGTGAGGCCATTTTTTTGGACCGTAAAATAAAATAACCTATTCATAATTAACGCGATGATGAGTTGCCTAAAGCGCAATTACGTCAGTGCCTCGTGTTGCCGAGTGTTTACGTAAATCGACACAGGCTCGTTATTAATTTCAATTTCAAAATTTAAGTGACGAGATTAAAAGTAAAAAGTTAATATATTATTTTACTTTTGTCACTGGATACTTTTTCTTCTGCCAAAATAACTTTTTAACTGATGATGCAAATACGCTTTTTATCAATAGGCAAAGGCTATTGTCTATTATTAAGTACAGGCTGTAATTAGTCCCATGTTCTGTTATTATGTGTTCAAATGGCTTTTTATTGCATTGTTTATTCATTTTTCAGACACAATTTATTTATTGAATGAGGAATTTTGAAGTACAATCCACAAACTACGTTCACTGCCTGTTGCTCAATCAATTGTTGACTATTTATACTGAAAATCCACGTGTATTTAGAAGTACAAGAATATGGACCAAGGTCACCGCGCTATTAACACGTGCTTAAAGGATATGGAAGACTTTTGCTGCTCGTGTAAAGTTGCTGTACAGTGTTGGTGTTAGTGGAGCTGTATGAGGCTGCGGGCCACAGAGCTGCATGAGACAGGGGGCTGATAACCTCTACTGGTGACCAGAGGAAAATATCAGGAAGTGCTCTCTGCTACTGCAACTATAGGCTGCTTTACGCACAAGCGCATATTCAGTGCTACATATAGTAGTATAATAATTATAATAACAACAATAATTATAATAAAAATAACAATAATAATAATAACAATAATAATAATAATGATAATAATTATGACACAAATAAAATTGTATTTAGTAAAGCTGTATGGCCAACGAAACCCTTTGATAACAACATAATAACACTTCTGTTGACCTGACTTACTGTAAAAAATAAAATAAAAAATAAACCCTCAAAGCTTTAATTTGCTTTATAGTTTTTTTTAATTATTATATTTATTGCAGTTACCTATTGCAAGCACACATTTTAAATTATAGCAGGTCTATACTATTTCATTTTGTTATTTGGACTCATTTGCCAAGTAACAAAACGAAGCAAAACAAATCTTAAGTGTGTATTATAACAGGAAATAAAGGAGACGCCCAAAATGCTACAACAGGTTTGGCGGTGTCTGCAGATGAGTAATTAAAAATATATTTGGCACATTTTGTCCAGGGCTGCTTTATTCGCCTCGATATGAACACACAGCTGAAGGATGACTTTAAGCCTAATATTGAGTGTTGGGACTTCCTTTGTTGTTGGTCGGTTTGTCTCCCTTAAAGGAAGCTTTGAAAGCTGTTGAGCGCTTTAAAGGTGGCAACCTGCCTGCACGGATTCAATAGCAGAAAATAGGAAGAAAGGCTCATTGTTTGCGCTATTGCCCTGTCTGGACAGCAGTGAATTCCACAGGGGTAATGTGGAGTAATAAGACAGACGCTGTGGACTAGACAGTGACCTTGACGGTGCTGGTTTTACCTAAAGGGTATTTTTGCCTGTCCAGATGAAAACACACACAATCAGTGATGCTTAGTGAATGACACGGCCGCAATTGCTCAACAACAAAAAAAAAAGCTTGAAATGCGAGCAGTGGCCTGAAGTTAGAGGCAATGGCTAAAGAGGTTTAAACCTTGTTCCTGTGCACAGACTCTCACTGTTGCAAATCCCTTTCAATACATTTATTTTCTGACTTGAAATTGTGCAATCGCAGAAAAATCTAGTCAAACTGTCTTTAGTTAAGCTCTCAATACTGCATTGCAGTGCAGGCCGAATATGCGTCAACATGCCATGACAATATAGAAATGAGTGGCTTACGGGAGCGTCTTCTTTTCAAACATTTTATATTTTGGCTCTATTTACGGGTGAGAGCTGGACCTCGAGTTTTCCAGCTAATGGACTGCGGTCATAAGTCATGTATAGTGCAATGCTATCAAATATCGTCTGAGTTGCAAATGGTTCTCAAACCAATGTTTAAATAAACGCTATGTTCTCACATAACACGACATTGGCATAACCTGAGGCACGCACTCGCGCACATGTGTGAGGTGTCCGACCGCTTAGACTGACACAAGAATATACACTGACTGGAATTATGTGATCAAACTGTGATGGGCACTTCATTATGGTCACCCTTTTATCTGAATTATAGTATATTTAAATAAAGTGCAGATCATGTATTAATGTTCTCAACATGAATTAATATTCTCAACTTACCCATTACATGTTTGTTTGAACACAATTACACATTTATATAATATAATATATCATATTCATACCTTATAGATCTCCAATTATTACAGCTTCGTGTGTCCAAAATCAAGTTCATAGCGCAGTGCTCCTGAACTTCAGTAATAGATTGCGCTAAATCTTGTGGTGTTAATTTCTGATTTTTTAAAAGTTCCATTTTACAGAATATGGGAAAATATTTCCTCCAAAACCAAATACAACTATATTCCTCGTGTCTTATTTTATCTACGTTTAGGCTTATATTGTGTGCGTGAATTCACACAGCACGATAATACACTTGTTATCAAAAAATAGAAATAAACAACCAAACAAACAAGAGTGTCCTATAGGCTAGAAAGATTAGTTTGGTGAATTCACTTTATTATATTATTATTATTGTTATTATTATTAGATTGTTTCTTCAACACGTTAAATCTGTTGAAAAAGCGTGTGCGTAATTACGCACGTGCGCAATAGGCTATAAGAAAAATGTGCATGCAAATCAACTAATTATCAGCAGGTAAAGCGCTCCGTTGTTGGTTGATAGAATCAGTAAAGTGTCCTCAGATATCTTGTAAAATTCATATAAAAGAATTGTGAGATGTATAACAATCCCAGCAGAGTTTGGCTGCGGCCGTTTATTGGAGTTATCTGTTAAAGTTGTTCATGTGAGGTGTAGTAGAGAGTATAATGTGAAATAGACCCTCTTAAAGTAACCTTGTAGAATCTCGTCCTGTTTTACAGAGCCACTGGTTCAACCTGCTGACCTCCTTACTGTAAATACGAGAAGAGTGCGGCAATGAGCATCAGTCTTTTCTTAAAACAAGCTTGTAAAATTTGAACATCACAGATTTATATGACATTCAATTCACCTATAATTTGCAAGAAATCAAGTTGTCATATACACAGCCTACTTAAAGAAAAACAGTTTTCATAAGAAAGCACATTTTAAAAACTTTACCCAGCTTATAAAGATGTTAAAGAGCCCATGGACAGTTCCTGAATATAAAAAGAGAGGCAGCTGTGGCTTCATCGGGCTAAGCAAGAGTCAAGTGAGGAAAGCACGCTCCAACATTTTTAATAAAAGCTTTATGGTATTTTTAAAAAGCATATAAACCTCTGTAATACAGAAGTTAATGTTTTGTTTTGTCTGAGATGGGCAAAGTGGGTGGTTCCATTTGTTACAGAAGTTCTCGTGTCACGTGGTTTAAAACTGACCAATAAGGCGCCCCTACAGGTTTAACTATGTTAAATGTCAGATTGCAATAAACTAGAAGCTGTTGGTCGGGCCCGCGGAAATGGGCGAACATAATCTTCTTAATCCCGGGTTTGTGGGACCTTTGGTAAACATCCACACCGGAGACACGTTTTACTTTCCGAATTTTAGAGCTTCTGGGGGACAACTGGCGGGGCTACCGTCTCTTTCGTACCCGAGAAGGGACAATGTTTGCTCCCTCCCGTGGAATCCTTCGGAGCCATGCAATGGATACTCACAATCCTACTTTAGCAGCCCCGTGTCTATTAACCCCTCTTTCAATCGCTCTTGTGAAATTACCAGACCAGACGAAAGCAAGTGTTATTACAGCAACAGCAACGGGAACAGGGAGAGCTGCTCAGGTGGCAGCAGCCTCAAGCGAGAGGACAGGGCGAGAGACACTTCATCCCTGACATCTGAGCACGGGATGCACGCTGGGATTGGCACCGCTGCAACCTTTTCCAAATATGATTATGGGAACGAGCAGCTAACGCAAGACCCGCCATCCTGTCAGTCAATGGAGTCCGACTCCAGCTCGTCTCTGCTCAACGAGAGCAGCAAGCCTTCATCCAGCGACACCCAGACCCTGGTGTCGCCAGGAAGCCATTCAAGCAACATAGCCACAGGCGGAGGTGGGTGCTCTCCATGTTTAAATGTGCATGTTCTGCGCTCGGACACAAACATATTGTGTGTGTGTTGATTTGTACAATAAGTAAACGTCCTCGTGATATTGATGTAGTCTGCAGAACACTTGTATGGTGCACAAGCGCCGCTAGGGGTTGCCCTAAAATACTAGACGACGAACCATGTGCTTGAATACAGTTTCCAACCGTAATAAATGACTCATAAATGAACGAAAATAGTAGCTTACACTAATGATAATGTACTCATGTGCTTCTCACAGCAAATAGGCTCTGTTTGTTTCAAAACGAAGTCCTCCACGTTTTGAAAGCATGATATGTGTTTTGTGTTAATGCAGTGATTTAAAGAATTGTGCTTAAATCCAGTAAATGTTTTAATAAGTTTGAATAAGAAAATGTTATTGCTCACTTTAAATGAGTGAAGCAGTCTTATACCCAAGCCACAACCTCACAAATATTCATCTATGTGACGCAATATTTTGCATGCCACGACCAAAACTATAGGTCTGTATATAGACAGACTGCTCTGGCCTTAAAGTGACCATGTCTGTCCAGCATCAAAACAAAACCAACATATGGAGGAAGTCATAACTCCAGGGCATTCCTCTGTTTAAATATGACTAAATATAAAGCAAGAGCCTGTATGTACACACGTGCAGACCTTATGTGCATAATAATATTTGAATAACGTGTTGCTCTGTTTCTACATAGTCTAATTAATGATAACTTGTCTCATAACCTTGAAGGTGACCGTGATTTTGAAACTGCAGTCTCTAACGTGTGGCATACCCCCCTTCCCTCTCCTCCTCTCCCCAAGGTGCTCCATGGTACCCGATGCACACTCGCACCAGAAAGAAACGCAAGCCCTACTCCAAGCTGCAACTGGCCGAGCTTGAAGGTGAATTTATGTTAAATGAGTTCATTACCAGACAGCGGCGGAGGGAGCTGTCCGACCGCCTGAACCTCAGCGACCAACAAGTCAAGATCTGGTTCCAGAACCGCAGGATGAAGAAAAAGAGACTCATGCTGAGAGAGCAAGCTTTGGCCTACTTTTAGAGATGCGCAGAAGGTGAATCGATAGGCAGTAAAAAGCCAAGCCTTCCATGCTCCCTTAGGTCTCCTTTCAATGCATGCTCTCGTTTATCAATTTTTACATTGCAGCCATTTGTTACAGCATCTAAAGTTTTTGATTCCTTAAATGTACCGACTCTACAGAAGCGTCTACATGGCTTTCAAAAGCATTTAACGTAGACCAACTATATTTGTACAAACAATGAGACTGTGTTTTCCTGTGCAGAAATCAACTCTAGGTTCTGCTCCAGATGATAACGCAGTGCATGACCTTTTAGGCATAGAATGTAAATACAACCACACAGTTTGGGTCACACAGACAGGCCTGGACGGACTGCATGAGTTCAACAAATCATTGAAAAAAAATAAAAATAAAAGTTGAATTTGACTAACAAAATGTTTTTTTTTAGTGTGCCACGGTCACGGTCACGCGCAAGGAATCAAATGGACCTCGTCTTAAAAAATAAAGTTAGATTCCCTCACCTCGAATCTTGCACGAACACGTTTTTGGCATAGATATATTCATGCCGACTCTGCGTACTTCAGTCTGTCTCATCAGGTTGATATGTTGGTGGGTCATACGTTAAAAAGGTCCTTGCGTTCATTTTGTGGCAGTCACAAAATGAGCTAAACTGTAATGACAGTAGTGGCGGAATAAAGAAATACTTCCACAGGAGGATGGGCGAATAGGCTTAAGACTTTAGCCAAAAACCTTGGTGCTCAGAACAATTATAAATATGTACAAATGCAAAAATCCTGTTTACCGTGATATAGTGCACATTCTCAGTCATTTATAATGAGTAAGCTATCTATGGCTGTGAAACTTATACATCTGCAGCGTATTATCGATGTGAAAGCAAAGCAAGTATAACGTCTACACAGAATGTATTATTATTAGTATTATTTGTTATTATTATTATATTATTATTATTATTATTATATATTATTATTGGAAGTAATTGCCTCAGAAGTATTTTCAAAGTAGACTACTTGTTCTTTGCATTGTGCTTCAATGTCGTCTCTTTTCTCCCATGTATCGTGTAAAAAAGTAAATGTCATATGTTAGTCTACGGTTTGCATCCTGTTTAAGATTCCTTGTCGCTGTGTAAAAAAATGCGTTCTTTTATCCGCTGTCTTGTACAATATCGCATTCCATATAGACTGCCTATGTCCTTGTAAGGGTTGTAGGCATATTATCTGATACCGCTAAATTATTCACAAGTGGTATTTAAATGTATCCTTATGAAATGAGAATCTTGGTATTGCGTATAGTTGGTGTTTTTGTCCCTCATTGCATTCCCTTATTTGCGCTTGTGAGGATTGCAACATTGTCTTGTAAAAGTATTATTAATAATATGAACATGAATGTATATGCGTAAGGTCTTCAATAAACAAATTATGAAAAGACTCTACACCGCTCAGTTATTTCTCCATCGAATCACTTTCATCAAGTGTTTTCTCTTGGAAATATTTGGAGGCTGCGCAGTTGGCCTTATCTTTGGCCGTGACCTCGTGTGTCCAGACAGTGCAATAAATGGACACGTATCAAACTTGAAATTGCGCGGAGGCCTAGGGCATTTTAACGCATTTTGACACGGTGTGAATTAGCTTATATTCTTGATTCCTTGGAGTTTGGTTGTAGTTTAATTTCTTCTCATGTGCCGAAATATTGGCCCATGTGTACAGCATTCTTTCAACAATGAATATTTGCAAACGCTTCTTTGAAACGCGACTTGGTGCCATGGGTTTACAGGTACTTTTTTTCGTTTTTGAGTTTTTCTCTTTAGTTGAGTTAGATCAATGTCTCTTGTAATGCTACAAGCCAATAACCTCGAAATAAGCGCTCAACAGCTTTGTAAAGAAGTAATAGGGTTACACCCCAGTGCTTCATAAACATTGTTTCCTAGTCTGGTTTCTGACTGCGCATCGTGCCCACCTTTTTTGTGTCTTGACTTTTTAAGGCATATTTTCTTAAATGCGGCTGCATATTTTTCATCTCAAAGTCACAAAGCTCTCTCTGCTGGTGGATATGTGTAAAGCGCTCGACCGTGCAGGCGTGTTGTGCCATTATATGAAGTGGATTGGATGAAAACATTAACGCTGAATTACTAAATTGAAATCAAATATTGCGATATTGGTGAATGGGCATTGTCGAGACTACTCAAATGTCGGCTATAATCCCTGTGATACATTACCTTTTCAGGGTGTAGGTGTATGGTCTTATATAGCTCGTCTCCTATAATAAATGTATTCCTCCCGAAGACAATAGTTTCCAAAAATGGCAACCAATATTTGTGCGTAAATGCGCAAAGCGGATTTTTTTTTTTGCGTGTCAGCGTCCATTGTTTTAAAACAAACAAAGAGGAATTAAACATTTAGTGATAAAGTGTTGGCACCCCCGGGAGCACATAGTTAGCGAAACATGGTTCACGATTTAACCAACATGAAAAGAGGCCATGAGGTGTTTAAGGCGCTGGGGTACTCAGGTAATTCCTTTTTAAAACGGGTGGACTCAGTTTAACTACATGTCCGTCTGGTGTTTGTGAGCTAGTAAATGGGGATAACAATCTTTTGACTTGAACTTCAAATTTGACGTTTTTTCTTTTCTTTTCTTCCAAACAGTGACTTTTCAATTGCTTCGTTCCGTATGCGACCATTTTCCTGTTGTTTTGTTGCTGCATCTATCCTTATTTATTATTGAACAACAGGTTAAAGTTTATTTTTTGGGATTCAGCTTTCTATTGGCTGTAGCTTTTTCCAGAGATGGATTAAAACGCACTAAGAGAAGTGCTCAGCCACGTGCAGACATTTTGTTGTAAACCAGTGCCCAATCTTTGTTAGCCATGCAGGTCTTCACAATAGGCTGCTGAGCACTTTTGACTTTGAGACTGGCTAAATCTGTTTATGGCGTCCTGTCTCCGCGTCGCAGAGGTCACTGAGCTTCACGGTGCCCTTCGCAGAGAACTTGTGTGGCATGTGGTCTAGGTCCCCCGCCACCCTTCCGTTTATGGTACGAAGCTGGCTGGAGAAATAGAAAGCGGTGTTATTTCTGTTTAAAGTGTGGGGGGTGAGTGTGCCGTGTTTGACTGGACCCCTGCGCTACACACCGCGCCTCTGCCAGAGAGTGCAGGGAGTGTGTTTGTGTTTTGAATCACAGGGTTAATATGATGGAGGATAGAAACTCGATGGAAAATGTAAGATCTGAAGTACTTGAGAACCATCTCTTTTCGCGTCTTGTCGAGTGGTTATTGATTTTGACATGATTTGAAATGAGTTGTGTGTAGGCTTTATATTTTTTTGAAATTATCTATTTTTATCCATTTGTTTCTCACTAGCATTGCAATATAATGTGGGCTTCCAATGTTTTATAGCCCTTTGGAAGGGAATAATATCAACAGCAGTTTATTGTTATCACCAGCCACTGTTTATATGTTTTATTTGTGAATGTTCTATTACCACCTGCTCAGTATCAACCCTTGCTCCCATGTGCTGTACCTACCCTATATATACTTTGGTTTTGCTATTGTTTAGCACCACTCCAGCCTTATAAGGATAGAAGCATCGAGTGAAGGTCAAGTATGCGGTGTATAAGCGGCGCTGCACTTCTCACAGTGGATTCTTGAGTTATCCATTTTTGTTATTGTATTTTGGTTTAGGGTTTTAATAGTTTTTATTGTATATATATATATTTTTTTTTCACTTGCAAGTGTATAGGCCACATTATACACAAATTAAACCCCTAAACAAAACGGTGAATTAGTATTTGAAGTGAGAAAAGAATGTTTTATCGCAAATATGGGCCTACATTTACGCACGCTGTTTTAAGGCTGTCTGCATTCACGTTTTGGAAGAAAAAAAAAAAAACACACTGTTATTTTGTTCGCGTTGCATGACATTCCTATACGACAGAGGAAAGGTATTGTGCGCACCTTTATTTGAAACTAGCTTTACTTGCCGCGCGGTGCCATTGCCATAATTGATTTTTTTGCGACAACTGATCTCAATGATGGATTTGTTATTGGCAATATTCAAAATAGAGACACATAATAGGGATAAATATGAACGAAATATTGACTTGTTATTCGGCATGGGACTGACCATATCCTCAAGTCCTTTATCCCCAGCACACTCACAGATAGCTCGATATCAAAAATGTATTTTGAGAAAGATGCCCTTTTAGCCGTCTGTGTGTGCGGTTGAAGCTTGGCCTATCCGATTCTGACGTGAAATCATCCAATGATCCAAATTAAAATGTTGACGCTTTTTAATATGGCGTGTTGGAATTTAACTATTTAAGATAAATTAGTTCTTTATTGATCTCACAATGGAGAAATTTACTTGTTACAACAGCTCTTATAGGACAGGATCACACAGGGGGGGTGCAAAAAGTCAAAAAATGTGCCTTCAGGAAAAAAAAAAAAGGTTTGCAAACAGTAGTAATAATACTGGAATAGGATAAAACAGCTAAATTTAAAAAAGGCTGATAACAATAAAATAAGTGTCTCTTAGCATTCATCAATAAAAAAAAAAACTGTATAAAGACATCTCTTATGTGCACTGGGTAAAAAAAATAAAAACATTTAGCTTGGACTCTGTCATCTCGGTCTCTGTATCTGCTCATTGCCCCAGAAGTAGACAGTACTAAGTTAAACCGATGAGCAACGCGCTCTGGACATGTCCCTAAATGTATCACCCGTACACCAATTATCATAGTCGTGTTTCATCACGGATGCTTCACACTCAATGCATTAGCTGAGTTGAAAAAAAAAAAAAAAAAGAAATTTTTATAGTGTTGCTTGAAACTATTCACAGCTCACACAGCCAAGTTTAACTACCCGCCTTACATCCAATTAAACTTATCTAGGCCATGAGGGGACAGTAATATGATTACACAGGCTTCCCACATTTAGCAGTGACTTCTCCTGCGTAGGGTCCTGCCAGCTGTAGCCATACACAGCGCATTGTGTGTATGTGTGTGTGTGTATGTGTGTGTGTGTGTGTGAGAGAGAGAGAGTGTGTGCGTGTGTGTCTCCTGGCTAATGTGAATGTGGTGAGCTGTTACGTATGGTAAATTCTCAGCCAAAACACAGTGTTGCATTTTGAACTAAGACTCCTTATCAAGTGCTGACGCATAACGGAGACCAATAGTAGCGCAATTATGGCGCAAGGAGCAATACATAGTTTGAAACCGTAAGTGCACATAATAACTAAAAAATGTCTACTCATTTATTTACCTTTTGTTGTTTTAACATTGTCGTGCTAATTCTGAAGGCATTCGCGCAGTTTTTTTGTTGCAAGTGTCAGATTGTGGAATATCGCTCTTCTCTGTAAAAACACAGTAAACCAAGCCTTGTTGCTAATTGCGAACATCCTAGTTTTAATTAACAACACACGAAGACAGATAATGAAATAAGTCCTGAGATATCCCTAAAAACAGTGCACTTTTCGTTGATTGGCAGCATTGAAGTAGGCCTATAGTTCGGTGTTTTCAATATTGTTTCTATATTTAGTTGTATAAGCCTATAGTCTGTAGGCAGAATGTAAGCTACACAACAGGAACCACATTGCACCAAAACAATTTGATAAGAATTTCATGTAGCTTAAAATATTATATTTCAAAATACATATTGACAGATTTAAAGAGATTAAAATCACAGTGAATCCCTGATTGTGCTGGTGGCTGTGCACATACAGGCCACAGAGCAGTATATTTACACAGATAGCCCCTTTTCATGCGGCTGTTTTGTCAAATATATTTAACTAAACATGCGCTGCTGCCACTATCTCTAACTCTTTTATATACACCGTTCAATCTTATCCGTGTTTAAAATTGCACAACACTATTGGAAAATAGCCTATTATTATTTTAAAATTTGTGCCTTTTCCTACAGAATACCTTGTACCTAAAATCCAAATTCCTGTCATTCTCTCGTTTATGGTTTTCTATGGAACAAAGGAATTTAGCGTTACTACAGCCATTGGTAGTTTTATGGTGGACGTAGAGAAGATTTTAGTGGTCAAATTCAAGTGCTGTGTCTGGGCAGCTGTCTGCTTTCTTTGTACTTGGATGCAAGATGCATCATGTGAGTCAGCCTTTTGTCTATGGAGGCAGTAAACGGTCTAACGCCATCGGCACCTATTTACTAATAAACTTGGAATAAATGGCACACCGACTTTTTTTTGGCGCCTCTTGAATTTATGAATGGTGGATTCCCCAAGTAATAAACTTGTATATTTAAAAGCAGCATTCCGATTATTTAATAATAATTCAAGCGATAGCAGCTTTGACTATATAGACTATAATGTAAACAGTACACCATATTAATTTCACAATGTGCTAGTATCCGTTACTCTATAAATACAGGGCGGCCCTCAGCAGGACAATTAAACATTTACAATGACTCGGAAAATAACACAAATGCGACTTTTTCTCTTTTTGATTTTTATTACAATTTATTTAAACATATTCAACATGACATATGTCGTTTTAATTGTCACCCTCAAATAAAAGTCGTCTTTCTGGTAGAAAATAAAAGCATCTGAGCATCTTGAAACATCAACTGGGACTTATTTAATTTTAGAGGGACGTCGGGTACTGTTTTAAACGGGCCCTGTTGGAGTGGCCTATAAGTAGCCATTTACAAGAAGCCTCTTCTCGTGCGTAAAAGCGCACCGAAAGAAGCAGATAGTAGTAGTTAAAATAGGCCTACGCCAGGTATCAGCTTGCATTGAACAGCCTTGGCTTATCGCAGTGATACATTTGGTATTGAATTGAACATGTAAATTGAACATGCTGCCTATTGCTTGCGCTTTAGCTTATGAAAGATGTGCGCTCCAAACGCTCCGCATATGTGCTGAATTTGTGTGGTTGGGCATTGGTTAAAGGGAATAATAATAATAATGTGGCCATCAACAACAAGCCGGTTGCGTATCCAGCATTGCTTGAACGTGGCTTCATTTTACAACATAATTATAGACTGATTCACTGTAGCATAGACGAGAACTACGTTTAGTGACAGAAAACAACACGAAAACAACACCAGGGATCAGTGTGTTACAGGTGAGTCATCTGTATCTACCATCCAGTCAGTGCCAACGCATTTCAGCCTAGATTTAATACAGAAAGGGGCTTTAAACGACTAATATAAATCTGTATTCACAAACCACAATGAGAAAGTGTCCTGTGGTGTCTACACACAAATGACTTCTTCCCTGTGATTTTGTGCAACACTAAAAAGAGGATGGAGCTCATGGGACTGATTTGGTCTCGTTTTAACTAGTTTACGCCATTAATAGCTGGCATTTAACATTGCAACGTGAGTGGCATGGATATAACGTTGGATTTGATCATTTTAGGATTATTAATGTAGGATTGGACAATTGTGTTGGCTTTTATCATTAAACCTATCTATGCATTAAACGATATGCTAATTATAAACTATTAAAATGTTTTTTTTTTTTTTTTACAGATCATAACTCAATATTCAATCTGCCTGATTTCAAAACATTAAATACTGCATAGATGTAGAATACTTAATGGTGTGCCTGCCTGAGTAGCTTTAGCACTTAGCATGTTGCTAGCCACCCAGCAGTAGCAGCAGCCCATAAACGTGAACACAGAGCACATATCTGTGTAATTGTAATAAGCGCCAAACACCAATCTGTTCCTGGTTTACTTAGTGCGTCTGTGGTGCTTGAAAATCATTCGTTTGAACCTCCTAGATCTTACCTAAAGCCAACCACTCCTACACATCCAAGTCTTCCAAATTGATATATGACAATATCTACTTTCGATCACGTGTCTGCGGGGCGACTTAGACGGATTGCGCGTCATCTCGCCTTCCCAAATTTTTCCCTTCTGCTGCAGCTCGTATCCAAAACATCTATCTATAGTACGGAGTACGGGAGAGAGAACGATGTTTAACTCGGTGAATCTGGGCAACTTCTGCTCCCAGACTCGCAAAGACCGGACATCCGAGTTTGGGGACAGGACGGGCTGCGCGTCTAACATCTACCTCCCCAGCTGCACCTACTACGTCCCTGAGTTTTCTGCCGTCTCCTCGTTTCTTCCACAGGCCCCGTCCCGGCAAATCAGCTATCCTTATTCCACAAACCTCTCGCAAGTGCAGCCAGTGCGGGAGGTTTCCTACGGCTTGGACCCTGCCAGTAAATGGCACCACAGAAGCAATTACGCATCGTGCTACTCGGGAGAAGACTTGGTGCATAGGGACTGTCTTCCCCAATCCACCATGACAGAAATGCTTATGAAGAACGAGAGTGTATACAGCCACCACCATCACCATCACACCCACCCCGGCTCCAATCACCCCTCCACAGGTTTTTATTCCGGTGTTGGCAAAAATAACGTCCTCCCGCAAGGTTTCGATCGTTTTTTTGAGACCGCGTACTGCAGCGCCACGGACAATCAGTCAGACAATTGTTTACAAAAAGGCGAGGGGGGAAAGCTGGAGAGCGACTCCCAGCAGCCGCCACAGCCTCCTGCCTCTGTAGCCGGAGCCGCGGAGCAGGAAAAAGAGCAAGACGATGAGGAGGAACACACTAATTCAGCCAGCTCTTGCACGTCTTCCGCCGCAGCAACTAAGGACGGCAGCGCCAACAAGAGCAGTCACTCGAGTAGGTATACCAGTGTACCAAAGCTGTAAAATGGGGGAAGGTTAAGGGGACTAGCCCGGTGTTTTGTCGGTCAGATTTTATGTGGAGTTTTATAAGCATTCAAAGGATTTTATTATAACCCTACAAAGCTCTTTCTTGCAACGAGAAGAATTTTTACGATGGGAAAGCGCTTTGAAAAAAGGGGGATGTTATACACAGACGCCTCTATGGTGAGAGTCTGTGAAATTTTTAAGAGAAAGCTATTGTGACAAATGTTAACTTTGATCATGAACTTGCGTAGGGTATTTTAAGAGATATTCTCGTTGGGCTGCCGAGAGTAAAAACCAATTGGGCAGAACATTGCTTTTGGCGTCTTGTGATTTTTTTTTCGCACTGTGCTTGCTGCAAAAAGATACACTGCATTGTTAGATTTAATGAATACTATCTGTTAAACTGTCTACATCATTTAGTCTACCACATTTTGACACAGTCAACACTTCAACTTTTATAATTATTAACATGTGCAGCACACATTTCAGTAGCATGATGGGCAGCAGTGTGACTCTTCATTTAGCAATGGATAGTGACATTGGCCTTAACGTGAATGGTCAGTGCGGCCAGAGGCTACATGAAATAACTCATGAAATAACTCATGAAATAACTCATGAAATAACTCATGAAATAACTCATGAAATAACTCAAGCAACGACTGCTTGTTTCATTTACCTCAATGTGCCTACCATTTATTGTACATACTACTGCTCATTAAGCAATTGTTGTAAATGCTGATTTTTTGGAGGAAAAAAAAGTAAAAAGAAATTCACGCTATTACATATTTTATAAACAAGGCCGTATAGACCCTTCAAAGAATTTCAGTGAGAAATTTCTATCCATTGCCAAAATATTGTGTAAATGCTATTGCTCCATTGGAATGCGACACACATAATGCGACAAAATACTTTTGTTATTATATATTC
The DNA here is from genome assembly GCA_900303255.1 of Lesueurigobius sanzi. NCBI lineage: Eukaryota > Metazoa > Chordata > Actinopteri > Gobiiformes > Gobiidae > Lesueurigobius > Lesueurigobius sanzi. The sequence goes on along the minus strand of OMNZ01070039.1, from coordinate 61,540 downwards.
ATAACAGATAAACACATACTTAGTAACTGTAAGATGATATTGGTCCCTTTTAGCATTTCGGATATTTAACCCTCTTTATGGCCTCCGCTGCTTTGCTTGATAAATATGTAGGCCTACTGAAATGTTATCATGGCACTAAATCTGAATTCTTAGGACTTTAGGACTGTTTTTCCCCCAATGTTAACAGCCAATGCTTAATAAGCATCTAGCACATAGATACCTTTGATTTGATCCGACTGCTTTTCAAAATATTTATCCTGTTTTGTATTTTTAGGCACTCCTCGCACAAGAAAGAAGCGGTGTCCATATTCCAAGTTTCAGATCCGAGAGCTTGAGCGAGAATTCTTTTTTAATGTTTACATCAACAAAGAGAAAAGGCTTCAACTTTCTAGAATGCTGAACCTCACCGACCGCCAGGTTAAAATCTGGTTTCAAAATAGAAGAATGAAAGAGAAGAAATTAAGCAGGGATCGCCTCCAATATTTTTCTGGAAACCCCCTTTTGTGAGTCAAAAGTGTCACTCGCTCTGATTAGTGACATTAAGGCCTATACACAGCTCCCTTTGAATTGTAAGCGTGGGCTCAGCCATTTTCTAAATGAGCCCATATCACCAAGTGTGCAATGGAAGTGGACAGGCGGTGTCATCCTGTAGGCCTGCATGGGATGAAAGCGCCATTTCCAGAAAGGTCTCTGTGGCTAGAATAATCATTTATATGCGGTTCTTGAATATGTCTATCATGACTCATCATAGTGTATATTCTATGTTCATATTTTAGACATATTTGTTAAAATATCAAATGTATGCTGTATTTCAACCATGCGCAAACTCGCCCCGCTCATTCCCTTTCCTCTGGTCTTTGTAAATAGCATATTGTGGAATTATTTCCAGACCAGTGTTAAGTGTCATTTTACTGGATGCCTTTTTGTCATCTATATAAATGTGATATCGGATCTGTGAAAGTATAGACCTTGTCCTACAGAGCAACCCAGGCAACGTTCTATGATTGTAAATAGGCGAATGTTGAATTTCCTTTCCCTGCTGCTATTTCCCCTTACTGCTTATAGAAATACGCAAATGCTCATTAAATTATTTGTTTCAGCATTGCTTTCTATGGCGGAGTGGAGAAACAGCCTGTGTACCCTTAATGTATCACTTATGAAATAAACACAAACCTATAGTCAATCACACCGACTTCGTGCATTTTATTTCCACTCACTGGGCTGTGGATGGGGCCGCTCCTTCAACCATTTTAGAACATGATTACAATACCTTTGTACACTTTGCCGGAAACCGTCATACCACAAGAAATTTGATTCTTGGTGAATATAAATTAATGGGTTAATGTTGTGGAAAATAGGACAAAGGTAACCTTTAGTGTGCACTAAATGGTATCGCCACTCTTGTAGTCTAGACACTGCCATAAAGGAAGAAGCACTAAATGGCTATTTTTTTCCTCCTAATTGCACCGTCTGTTCAAAGGGAATGGTGTTCACATCCGCAGTAAATAGTAAACAAGCAAGACTGTATGCTCAAGTGGCAAAAGTTAAGCTTTCGACATATACTGTGTATCTGCAGTGTGTCTGGTCGCGCTTTGTAAACAACCATGATGTGTACATGATCCATAAGTTAATCTTATGGATGTGAAATACCCTGAGCGAGTTGGCATCGTAATGATATCTGTTTATTATTCGTCTCGTTTATTGTTCAGTCAATATCACAAAACAGAGCTCAGAGCTCTTTAGAGATTTTTTGGTGATGCTGGTGTTTACAACGATAGACATTCTCAGTGAAGCACGTTTACGCACAGCTACATTCGATCCCTCACCTATCTCTCCAACCCAAACTGCAAGGGATTTCAACACTTCGCCTCAAATAAATAATTACTAACTAATTGGTGCACGCGTTTGGTGTCAGAACAGCGAGTGCAAAGGGAATTTTAATTGGCACGCTGTTTTAAACCAATTGCGCATGTGTCCTTCTATGTGTCCCGCGCTACTAAACAAGGAGATTGCACGTGTGTACATTAATTACTACTTATAATTAAATCTAGTCTTTGAACTTCAATAATGTCAAGGCCTTCACCTTTAACCCTCTGCAATAAAGTGGAATCAAGGAGCCCCTTTTGCCCGGAAATGTGTGCCACAGCGAAACGGGCCAATGGGATGGAGTGGGAACAGAAAAGGAATGTGTTGAGAGTCCAACTTTGACCCTGCGCGTTAAACTACAGCAGGTAACTTTGCCAGCTTTAGCACGCCCTGTAAATACACTTGATTGTTCTTGTGAAATGTGCAGCTTTTCTTTCTTTGTTTTTAAATAAACGGTATGTCTTTGTCTTAAAAGAGAGATTTAAAAAAAAAAAAAGCTGGTTGAGAGCAGTGTTATAATGGGTGCTTCTGCAAACATGACGGTTGCTTTGTGTTGTAGCTGGCTCAGATCTTTGCTCTCAGCGCGTCCTTTAATTGTTAACTTGCATCTTGCGCAGGTTTGGGTGCGGATCAAAGGGTGTTTACCGATGAGATAAGTGAAGAGACGTGTGCCGCTTCTGGTGGGATTCTGTTCGTTCATCAATGAGGATTTTAAAAACTTTGTTGCAGGATATAACGACGCTTTGTTTTTGCTTTGACCAACTGCACCAGAAAACGTTTTGTTCTGCGACTGACAATCCTTATGAAACGGAGCATTTGCTGAGATCAAGGCTACAGGAACTCCTCTCTGCCGTCGCCACTCGCCACGCCCACCAACCTTGGCCCTGGGACGATGACGTGGGGGATTTGTAGGTTTCTCCAAGGCACAACGTCACCAACAAGACAAGGCTGCAGACATGGCTGTAAGTGTTCTCTGCTGACCACACGGGGGCCAGGAGCCTTAAGATAGACTGCTGCACTTGGGTGAAAGGCTTCCGTCAGAGGAACAGAGCAGTATTAGTAATGGAAATATCCTTCAGTGATGGCGCAGTGAAGAAAACACACACTGGCCCAGTTAAAAGGCTGAGGTTTGCGGTTTAGAGATTACATCTGTACTTAAAAATGCACTAGGCTATAAGTCTGGAATCATAAACTGGTTACAGGCATGATTTGTTGAAACATTTGCGCGAAAAAAACAAACAAACCAGCAAGCAAGCAAACAGTCTATCGGATTAACAGAAATAGATTTGTACGCAGTATGCTATGTTTACCCGTGGCCTAAGAAAAGCACACGGGATATGGATTACTTTTGAATACATTCTGCACCCAGCACCGCCACCGATATTCATCTGTTGGATTTTTAAAACCCTTCGCGCCTACAAATATGCCACCGAACAAACCCACTTGCGGGTGTAGCGCGCGCAATGCTATAATTCCAGTTTGTAAAGCTTCGACATGACCGCTGCTATCTGAGTGTGTCTTTCTAAATTGGCTTTCATTGTAACTTTTGCTGGTTGCTTGTTGTGCCACAGTGGTTACTGATCACAAAGATAGGTCCCATGGTTTTGCCTTTACCTGAACCTAATGGTAGGAGTGCCTGCGGGTTGGTGTGGTATTGTTCAGCAAATTGCGGGCTCTAGTTCAGACAAGTGTAACTAAAGACTACAGTAAAAATACGGCTGCAGTTTGCACATCTGTGTCTGGAATCCCTTGGCCCTGCAGAGCTGAATGCGTGGATTACCTATAGTCAGTTTGGGGTGTTTCATCGTGTTAATTGTACATTTACGATACCAACAAACCAATTTAAAGGTGGTTTTCTGGCTTAGCATTTGTAACAAGAAATTACATCATTAAAAATTGTATACACTACACTATTTTAGTGCCATTTTTTTTTTAACTAAAGTATTTCTGAACAGGGGCCTATGCGCCCTGCCTTATGCATGTCAATTTAAGCCGATAGACACACACATTTTGTTTCCAAAGAGTGCACACTGGCGCCTATTTGTTGCGTGAGATGTTTGAGCGCAAAGTTGAGAGAGCCCGAAGGCTATGCGTCAAAGCAATGTGTTGCGTATCCGTGCGAGTCAACCAAACCTATATGGAGTATTGCTCTTTTTCGGTGTCTTCTACTGAAAGGAAATGGAATGTTCCTCACCGCAGGAGTCCTTCTTAGAACCATCAGAAGTAGAAATATAAAATACACACAAACACAAGGATTTACACGGTCTATTTTATTCAAATAACACCAAATGTTATTCTAATGCAGTGTTGCTTTATTGTAATTTATTTTTTACACGCAACTTAATGAACACTTCGTCATCAAAAATCTTTCATTGGTTTTGATAATTCTGAGCTAAACACGCGAAACCAGATGGGGCGCGCACGTGCTCTATACGTGCTGCATATTCTTAAACATTTTCGCATTCACTTGAACAGCACTGCGCCAGCGCATGCCACTGAGAGAACAACATAATCCAAATATATTCATGCATAATATAATCTAAATCTATAACATTGTAACAACGGATGAGGCTATAAACTTTATTTGCATCTGCAAAAAAAAACAAAAAAAAAAAACAAAACAAAACCTTTTTATCCCAGGGAGGAAAAATCACTGAAAACATATATTTTTTATAAACTTTTTTTTACAAGAAAAACAAAGAAAGAAAATGGAGCATTGTTATGTAATTGGTGTAAACATCTTAGATCTAGAGAAGCCATGTTGCATGACAGGCCAGACCTTTTAGCGTCAGTATCTATGACTGGTCTTTGTAAATAGCTACAGCAGCACTTTGTTATTTTGTGTTCTGTCTTGCACATTGCAGCATGGAAGTTCATTTGAGTAGTGAATTAATAAAAACGAGTCTTCCTAATATATTATAATTATTATTATTTTTTTTAATTCATATATAGGCCAGAAAAAAGCTTAAAAATATGTCGTAGGCTAACTGTCAACGTACGTAAAGAAAAACAAAAATGACTAAATGAAATATTCTGAAATTAGCGTCCTACTGTGAAATTCAATAACCCTACTATAACTATTACTTCTAGTCCTACTACTACTACTACTACTACTACTACTACTACTACTACTACTACTACTACTACTACTACTACTACTACTGCTATTGATAGCGTGCTACTCCTAATTATACTAATGGTCCTACACTAATAGGCTAAAGCCAGATACAAATAGTCTGAAGTCTTGCCCTCGGTATAGGCTACAAAAACCTATTTAGATACAAAAGCCTATAGCACTATCTCATCCCCGGCCTAGTCTTAGCCTATTTTGATATGAAGACATTTATTTTCGCCTATAGTTGATTTGTTAATACTTTAAAATGCCGTTTCAGGCCTATTTACTGAGACGAGCCTGGATGCATAGCGCACCAAACATTTGAAACAAAACTTTGTGGCGTTTTTGTCTAGCTATGAATGTTGTCAAAACTAATGGGTCCCGTTGACATTTCAAACATTAAAACTATGATTTTATTTTAATTAATTTAGAAAGCTGAAAGTGTTAACATTTTTGCCTTTTAGTTATAGGCAAACCATATATTCTTTGACACATTATTAGGCTACCTATTTTAAAAGCTTAATTGCTCGAAAAGATGTCTCTTTGGCCCAACACGGACACGGTCCAACACGGACACGGTCCAACACGGACACGGTCCAACACGGACACGGTCCAACACGGACACGGTCCGTACACACGTGTCCAGTAAGTGTTTTAGTTTTCAGTGCGTTAAAACGCTGTGGATAAATGCGTCGTCCGTTTGGATTATGTATGTCGCCACATGCACGTGTACACATATTTAACTACAAAATGAAACGACTAAAGACGAGATACAAACTTATGTTTTTGACAAACCATTTTCTCTGTCGTCACGGCTGCCTGGAATAACGCAGTTTATCATTCAGCTGGACGCGTGACCTTTAAAAGAATTAAAATCATCCAACTTTAAAGCCACGTTAGTGTCTCCATGCAGCCTTCCCTGCAGCAGCGAGCCCTTTGTTCTTTTTTCTGGGCCCGTTGGTTGTTCCATTTATGGTCCACATGGTGGCGCTCGTGCTCCACCAAACAGCTCTCTCTTCTCCCAACTTGACCGGACTGACGTCACGTCAGTCTGAGCACCAAGGCCACTTCCATGTTTCTATTGGTCTGAATATCACATGACATTTCTCCAGCATCCTCAATAATATAAGTGATATTTTTGCACCCTACTCTGAAAGATGTCAGCATCCTGTCTCCAATCTCCAGGAGAAACCCCCAAATCTAGATCTGATAGTGCTAAAAGCAAAAAATATGTCATATCCGAATAACCTAACGGCTTGTAACTTCCTCATGGATTCCTTAAAGGGTGGATCATCTTCCTTTAGTGGTAACGGGTCTTCCAGCAACACTGGAATGTACAACCCCTCATCTTCAGACTACGGACATTCAGAGCTGAGAAATATGGTGAGGCTGCGACAATCTCCAAAAACGTGCCAAAGAGTCCCGCATCCTGCTTATAGCCTGGCTCTGGGGAGCATCCAGGATGCGCCATACATGTGCCAACAGCCAGCCACATGGAGCCTCGGCCCCGAACCCAGCACAGACCAACAACCTGTTGCACACTGTTTACAGCCTTGCTCATTTCCAGCAGGGAACGTCAAGGAGGAGGCGTTTGGTTGCTTTTATCAGAATGGCTGTGGCAATAAGGAGAAGCAGACAACAGGGCCGACTTACATCCGGATAGGAGACAATAGCCGCAGGCCTGAGCAAAGTGTCCCAGCGTCCAGCGGCTTTGTCCAGGTGTACAGCGAAGGCAGGCCGCAACAGGACGACCAACACTTTACCTCCGGCTTCTCTTCTTTCACCCGCCTGGCTGTTGATTCAGCACAAGAAGAAGCGACAGTTAGTTGCAGCAAACCAACGCAGGGGGAAACAAGGGACGTTACAAAAACAAATGAGAATCATAGCAAGAGAGAAGAAGCAGCCAAAACTAGCTGCTCTGATAACTCGGACGAAGAAATAAAAGGTAGAATAAAATATCTCCTGACTTTCAGCTTGATATGTTCACACTGGTGCATGCAGAAGTGTGATTGACAAGCATGATACACAGATACACGCCTTGTGTATGTGCTATGTATGAGCACTGGCATGACAGCAGCAGCCTGGCCAGCAGGGGTTTGTAGCCCTGGCACTTAACACTTTCCTATTAACGTGAGAATGTCAAATGGGTGCTTATGAGTGGAATAAACACGCACTGTACACGTACACACGCATGGGCATACACGCACACACACGCACACACACGCACACACACGCACAGAGCAGCGGACTCCTCACGTCACTTATTTTCTTACTTAAAC
>OMNZ01070039.1:21260-44285 GCA_900303255.1 Lesueurigobius sanzi | reverse complement strand
AAAAAAAAATATATATATATATATATATATATATATATATATATATATATATATATATATATATATATATATTCCCTGTCCATTTTAACAGCTACAACGTACCATGCAACATTAGCATTATTTCCTCGACTTACTGACCAGTGGCTTTGCATACTAACTTTTACAGTCCGGAAAAGTCCGAGCTAAGCTCGTGCCATAACTGTTTTATTCGGTTGGAATGGGATCACGGTGTGTGTATTCACCAATGAACCACGAACCACCATTTTGCATTAACCACTTAAAGAATTAGCATATTCATATGAAGTCCTTTTGCTGAGATACTGCCTCGAGTATATTCAGAATAAACCGTGCGTAATCAAGAGCCGTGAAAATATCTAGACAGAGCCAAAAATATCAATTGAAGGATTTGCGCATTTGTTCAAATGAACACGATCTACAGAAATGTGTCTGAACAGTTGTTGTGAGGGCCACTTTATCCAACGCCTCACTTTTGCTTCCTGAGATCAACCTAAATTGCCTTTTTGTGGCGGTAAACAATAAGGACAGGATGCTGTCGTTTCAAAAGACCAATCCAGCATTTCCGCACTGCTCAGGACAAAAATGCCAGTTTTACTGCCCCTGTTGGAGCACGGCTGTTTGTCTCAAATGCAGACGAACAAAGCAAACTCGACTAACTGGCTAGACGTCTGGGCTAAATTACTTTATGGTTTTAATGGCCGGTGGTGGAGGTGGTTGACTCGTTCAAAGGAGCCATGCGCAATGTTTAAGTTACCCTTTCCTGATGGCCATCAGCAACTGTGCTGTTCTTCATATAAGTGCTCTATAATGCATCAATTACACAGGGAAAAGCCAATATTTATTATGCATAACATGAGTGCTCGGACGCGCTTATGGAATCAAAATGTGATGGTCTTCAAGGCAGAAAGAAATGAAAGTCGAAAACAGTATAAGCATTATATTCTGAAATGGTATAGGCTCGCTCATTTATCTTTGTAGTGTTTAGAGGAGTGGAATAGTGGAGCCATTGTTGAGGCAGTTCTGGCTGCCTTGTGTCCAGATTGCAGTGCTTTCTGATTGGTGGAACATTTCGCGTTTAGGACGCCTTTGAACGCTAGATGACGCTGTTGATCCACGGTTTGAGCCAAAGCAGAGTGTTACGAGGAGTTTAGTCCCTGATGTGACTTGGTTGAAAATGAAGACTATACTCTATCGATGACAAAATGACTGATTGTTTGAGATTGTGCAGTGTTCAGTGTAATAGGCCACAGATCGGAATAAAAATGCACTGAGCCGCTTATTGACTTGGGCTCCATAAAGAAGCCATAAAAAGTTTTATAGAGCATTGCAGTTGAATTGTTCCTGAATATATGTGTAATTTTATATTTGATATCCACACTGAAGGTAGGATAGGCCTGGAATTGTGTTTTTTAATATGGCAGAACATAATCCGAATACTGGAATTATTAGTATATGTGGCCTATAATAGATGTATTATACTAGTCTATAAATCATTTATACACACAAAAGTTCACTATAAAACCCATGAAATAAAAAAAATAACAGTTTGTTTCAAATTTCAATATTTTAATAATGTACAAACACACAACATAATTCATAACACAGCCATTACATAAACATACAGCGGAATTACAATACATAAATAAAATTAACACGTATTATTGTTGTTATTGATCATAATAATAATAATAATAATAGCAATAATAATAAAAATAATAATAGCAATAATAATAATAATAATAATAATAATAATAATAATAATAATAATAATAATAATAATAATAATAATAATTGGAATATAAATATAACACATGACGCTTACCGTACAGCCTAGGTCTGTGGAATTAAATATAAATATGTGCAGCTGCACCATAAAATCCCCAGAAGTGGAAACAATGATTGGCAATCTGCATATTTATAGAGTGTAAGAGGTCTATAAATTCGCCCCTCGCGCCTTTCATATTTTACGACGATGTGTAGAAATCGTCAGTAACCGCACCAAAACCACACTGGCATATCCTCACAAAGTCCCCGTTCAACTGTTGAGCTGGGAATATGGCAATTGTGTATAGCCTAGTAGCGTTTTATGAACTGGTCCACGTGGGGAGATTTACAGCTAATGCGCGCTGGTTTTACGGGGTCAGTAAGTGGCACCTAGTATTCATAGGTCGTGTTTATATTTGCGAGTGCTTTACGGCGAGCGCCGGCCTTTCTCGATTACAACACGCTGGATGTTTCTCTTTGCACCTGCACTGCACGCATTTTGTTTGTAACAAAATGGGATTTCTTTAATGTACTTTCAAATAATGTTTGTGGAACCTGGAAGGGGCATGTGACGTTTTACAATTACGCGTATACGAAGCTCTAAGAGAGAGGAAAAGTAAAAAAACAAAACAAAACAAAAACAAAACAACTGCAGTTATAATCCACACGACGGTCCCTGCAAATATACCTGTACCACCATCACACTGTTGATACGGCAGTTGTTTTCACTGGATCAAATCCTTAAAAAAGCCTCAAGTTCGAAACACAACATGAATCATATTTAAAGCATTTTTGCTGTTGCTTGTGATTAGTGCAGCTGCTCTCAAGGTGGATATACGTAGGGCCCACGTCTGACCGGTCGCTGAAAAGATGAAGGGGTGGGGGTGAGGAGGGAGGGTGAGGAGCGGGGCGACCGTGGTGGGGGTGGTTGGGGGGGAAGCTAAAAAAAAAAAAAGGAAAAAGAGCAGCGTCTAGGACTGGTGCCGGTTGGGAGCGGGGTAGCTTCTTTGACATTAGCTTTAACGCACATTCAAAGCACATGCAATAAGAAACCGCACAACCTGGGAACACGCAGTGAAATCCGCCGAGGAAGGCTCTGAGAGAGTGAGCTGCTGTAGATTGTCCAAAGGGGCAGCGTTTCTTCTAGTTCCGGTTTGTCTGCTTGTGTGCGCTGAACGAGTTGGGACCCTAAACAAAAGGCTGCCATCATCCTAAAGAAGATTATCTACTGCGAGAAAGCGCGTGTGCTTGATGCTAACTCAACATGAGCTCCTATTTTGTTAACCCTCTTTTTTCAAAGTACAAAGGAAGCGAGTCACTGGAGCCAACTTACTATGACTGCAGGTTTCCACAGAGCGTTGCCCGCAGCCACACACTGGTCTACGGACCTGGAGCAGCCGCATCGGGCTTCCAACACCCGTCCCATCACGTGCAGGACTTTTTCCACCACGGAACTACCGGGATCTCCAACCCCGGATACCAGCAAAACCCATGCGCCCTGGCATGCCACGGAGATGCAACGAAATTTTATGGATATGAAGCTCTTCCGAGGCAAACGCTTTATGGTACCCAGCAAGACGCAAGCCTAGCGCAATACCCAGACTGTAAATCGTCGGGCAGCTCTAACCCCGGAGAAGGACAAGGCCACTTAAATCAAAACTCCTCTCCCAGTCTTATGTTCCCTTGGATGAGACCCCACGGTCAGAATCATACTATTATTTCCTCTATTCTATCAATGTTGGTGCGTGTGTGTGCCTACGTGTTGTGTCCGCGCGTGTGACTATCTCTGTCTGCTAAATAAGTCTAACACAAATGTGTTAAACTATAAAACGCTAAAAGTGAGATGGACATGATGAGGCACATACAACCTGTACTGCAGGCTGCTGTGCTCTGCAGCACATGTCCATACAGAGCTGAGTGGGTGAAAAGTGCCTTTAAAAAGCTCAATTACGGAACATAGCTCATGACACCAGGTCTTTCAAGTCAATTACCGTCCACATAAGATATTTCACAACCTGTAAAAGCACTGTAGAGAAAGATGGATAAGTTGAAAATATGAAGAGCCTATACACACAGAGGTGACAGATGCACATGCCAAACACACATGACCGGGCTCCTAAAGTCAAGCAGTTCGGTTTTGATCAAAATCTAATTGAGGCCTATAGTGACTCTCAGGCTATTCAAATGAGCTGTGCCAGATATAAACTTCATCCAGGGCTTATCTATAGTCAAACTTACACTGCATTACCCCACTATAGGTGCAAGGCAGGTGTTTATCAAACCCATTGCTGCAACAGCGTTTGTATAGGGCCACACCAACACCATGCGTAAAATACAAATACATGTTCACACACAACTAATTTAACTATATATTTAATTAATATATGAGATGGCAATAGTGACTTACCGAGTATATCAGTGGAATTGATGACATTGTTGTGACAGATGTTATACCTGCAACAACATAGGCTACATAAAAGGCATTATACAATAAACACATCTTTAAAAAAAATAAAAAAGAATCAGATGCAGGCCAGGGTGCCCAAAAGGTGTCCATGAGTTAGAGTCCGCACTTGGGAGCTAAATTAAAGGAGCAGAGCGATTAGTATTCACCGTGAGGGAATTAAAGTAAATGCAAAATGAATTCTAAGTCATCAGAGTGTTTTTATGGGGGACCGTGGTCAGTCCGGGCTAACCTCTTCCTTTATTTCATTTTAAGCCCCAGGAAGACGAAACGGCAGGCAAACCTACAGTCGCTACCAAACTCTGGAACTGGAGAAGGAGTTTCTATTCAACCCTTACCTGACGCGCAAGCGACGGATCGAGGTGTCTCATGCCCTCAGTCTCACCGAGCGCCAGGTCAAGATCTGGTTTCAAAACAGGAGGATGAAGTGGAAAAAGGAGAACAACAAAGACAAGTTTCCGGGTCAGAGAGGAGAGGCTGAAGCCGAGGCCGAGGCCGAAGAGGAGGGCAACGAGGACGGTGAAGGGGAAGAAACCGAGGAGAAAGAAGCGGAAGAGAAGGAAGAGGCCAAGGAATGATTTTATGGTCCTTTTTATGGTTATATGGCTGAAAAGTGAAAAGCGAGGCCCCATAAACAGACCTAGAGTCAGAAGAAGGCAAAGAGCATCAACTTTACGACCACCCTTTCATTTCGTCAAAAGGGAGAGAATCCCACGAATATTGCTCTCATAAAAAGTCCAAATTTGACCAATATTTTAACATTTGTATTTCCAGAGAGGTCTCAAGCTGTCAAATCTCGTCTCGGTGAATAACGCATGTTCGATGGAAAACGGCATAGCTATTTTTTAAAATGTGCTTTTATCAAAACGCATAGCCAAATAAGATCAAGACCAACGCCAACATGTTTTGTAAATAGATACCAGCCAACATTTAAAGTGTCATTTCAGAGCCTTTCAGATGTGTAGGCCCGGTAGGAAATGTTGACTCACATCGATGCACAGCCTGTGTATAAACCAGTTTGAATCTTGATTGTTACTGTTTATCGTTTTATGTGAATGGCCTATAGACAGCCATTAGCTCCTCAGACTTCCTTTTTCTAGGATTACCAGGGAAATGCAATCGTTTGAAATTCTCTGACGCTACCTAAACCTGGGGGAAATGCAATAGAGATTTTTGAATACAGATTTCGTATGATTTTAATTTTAAAGTGTTATATAGCCTTCTATTGTTCTATTAAGTTATCTGTGTAGCATTTACCCCATATAATATACACTTGTTGAGGACAATTTACGTCTTGAAGACAATTAGCTCTAAGCCAACCCTTTTTAAGATTGTACTCTATACGGCACTACCTAAACTCAGAGCCTTGCCCTTCACTGAATTTTATTCCACACTCTTTCTTGGGCATCGCTCTGACTTGATTTAAGCTGTTTCCCCAACAACTAAAACTGCCTATTACGCACATTTAGCGATGTGTATGATTATAACTGCTACAATAACACACATTTTAAACATAAAGGAGTTTTTATTTTAATGTGCTGGTGATATAGCGTAGTTGTTTTGCACTGAATATAACCTTTATGTACGTCTTGTTATATATGGATGTTAACAATATGCTCGTTTCCTGGTGTTTCTCCTGTGAAAGACGGAATTGTGTCTCCGCCGTTGTTGATGTAAAATCACAAATAAACAACATGGCTCACTATTATTCATGTTCTTTATTACACGCGTTACAAGCTCGGGTTCTGGATATCAGCCCACATTAAATATGCAGCACTTGTTGTAGGTTGCAGTTTCACATCCGTTCATTTTTCACATCAAAGCATACACTGAACACACACACACAAAAAAAAACAAAAAAAAACAACAACACATTGAAGTACATGAGTAGGTCGTATATTGCAGCATTTACATGTAGAAAACAACGAAATAAAGGACATCAAAGCACATGATCAATCTGAATACGTAGCCTAAACATGTACAGTATTATCAATTTTCCCGTCAATGGGAATGGCAGTGCGCGCGCAGCCAGTGTACCCTCCAAAGCCATGCGCATCGTTTGATTCATCCCCGTAATAATAAGCTTCCTGTCTTCAGGGAGGACTCTCAGCCGTTTTAATGAATCTCGGGAAGAATGATGACTGTTTGGGATGACTAACATCTGATGTGTGTCACAATGCTGTAAACTAAATAATCACGAAGAGTTTAGTCTTCTATATATGCTGTTGTGTTTTTGAAATAGACAAGCCTCTGTGTGGTCCCTAGATAATTCCTGCTTTGAACATGATGTAGTCAGAATCCCTGCAGCTGTTAATAAGTTCAGGATCTGGAGTAAACGGATGTAAACAGTAAAATAGTATGGAGCACAACTGTTGTGTTCCACGGGGTCATGTGCAGCTCGTGCGATAGAAACGCAACCCCTGACTGTAAAACAAAATGTCGTTTGAACTCTGAGCCTCAAACAAATCATATAATAAAACTTTACGAGCGCTGTTAGGTTTACACTCAGTGTATCCGTCGAGTGAGGCGTTGGTGTTTTTTTCTTTCTTTCAGGGATTTAAAATGAGATGGACTTGATCATAATTAGTCGTGTCTGCGCCTGTGCTAAATTATTAATTGGACTGCTGTCTCTTTCTTCTACGTCCGTTCACTGAGTTAGCTATTTGAATAAGTTCAAGTGAGAGAACCGTATACAGAATGCAAATAGCCTACAAAGGGTCGCTTTACCTTTGGGCAATAATATCACTGTGAATGTACTGAATATGAATATATTGGGTGCGCAGGCTTATTTGTGGCTCCTTTTGTATTTAGGCCAAATGAAATGCGCAATGCACACAGTAAGCCTATAGGATTTCGTGGAAATGCAAACTAATTAATTGTAGTAGCCCATAGTTGAGTTGAAAGTGCACATGACCTCTTTGTAGAAAAAAAAAAATACTGATAACGCACAAATATTTACATGTGTCCAGTTTGCGTCCGTGCGTAAAGGCGCACCCGGGCTATAATTGCGCGCGTCTATTTTCCTTTGGCTGTATGTGTCCCTAAATGATACCTATTCTGTGCCTCATATGGCCATTGTGTGTGTACTTTTAGCATGGGGCTGACATTGCCAATAAAGTTTAGTGTAGCTGCTGTAAAGTTTATTGGTGGTGTAAAGAAGCAGCTCGGTGACTCTTTGCGTCAGTCTGGGCTCAGTGCAGACCATGGCCTGCACGGACACACACGGCGCACCATCACCATCAAGTATGTAACATTATTCATATTAGAAAAAAGCATTATGGTGTATGTTCCAAAAATGTTAGTGCTTGGAGTTTAATTTGAGCCTGCATTCTATTCTAACAGTATTGTATTATTGTATCCCTCCTCTACCTGGATGTCTGTTGAATTCGTTTAAAAAAAAAAAAAAATCCCTTTTGTTTTTAAGCACTTATTTGCTTAAATCTTCACGAGTAGCTTTCCGCATGTAGGTTAGAGATATATTTTGGGTTCGTCCCTTTTCTGAAGCCGTAGAAAATGGTTAAAAAGCAAGTGGTCACGTTCCTTCTCCCTCTGTGGCTTAAAAATTTATGAGCACTTTTTCCAAATGCGTCATATTTTCTTGCTCCCATTTCACGTTCTCGTAGATCTTTGTCAAAGCCTGGGCCACATCTGAACTCAATGCTGATATTTTTTTGTTTTCATTGATTTTTATTTGGTTGAATTTCACCAAGAACGCATCTAGACTGATATTTTCCTGGAGGCGATGATTTAGGTGCGCACCCAACAATGCTTGATAGAAATATTTGCCGGCCAAAGGCGAATAAGACTTTAACTTTCCATTCCAATTTGATTTTGAACACACGCTCTAAATTTGTCCACATCTTCCTCTCCCAAAACGCCTCTGTTTCCTCCAGCCCCTCCTCTTCTTGCACTTTTATTTCCTTTGCATTTGGCCTAGCTGCTCCACACACTCTGGTCAAACCAACTGCCTTACTCGCATTTAAATTGTGCGATTTGAGATATGCTTTTTGTGTAGCAGTTTTTGTCCATTCGGAAAGAAGTGAAAAGATGGGTGCAAACATTCCTGGTTGTTAAAGAGAGAAATTTACAGCTGAGTAATAAAAGTTTACGACTGAATCCTCTCTGTGATTGGCTGAGGCGACCCACGTGGCACACGCTCTATGAACATGAACTTTATGCTGTTGTCTATTCTCTGGTCCTTCCCTTGTATCAGCGGCAGGCTAAGCTGGTGCTTTCTGAGCGTGTTTTTGCTTTTTATGAAATCGTTGTTGCAAACAGGCGTGTGTTCCGTGTGCTAACCAGCGATGATGTCTGACAGAGGGATCTTCAGGACAGCCGCCGCCTCTGCGATTATCCCTGGAGGTACTAAAGCTATAGCCGCGGCAGGGAGAAGGAGATGGCTGTGAGAAAGAAGAAAAAAAAAACTACTCTGCCATATTCTGTCTCCTGTGATTCAAAATGCTTGGATGAGATTGAGACCGGCGAAGAGAGCCAGTGTGCGCGCTGTGGTGATGTCCCCTGTTCGCCATTGTGACCCCTTGCTTAGCTGCTGCACTAACCCAAGTGCCATGGGGAGGTAAGGCATTTCCTCCTTCATTTCCATGTTCATCAGCTGGGATGTGTGCATTTTAAAGCTTGATGCAAAGTGGGTGACGTGGTTGAAACTGAGAGAGATGCACATTGCAGCGTGTGTAGTGACCTGACCTGTAGCCTGCAACCTCCCGCCTCCAGCAGGTTATCTCCTGTTACCTGTGCGCTGCACCTGAGATCACACACATGGCCGTGCACTTTAAAGTAGTCCTTGCAAGTGTGTTTTAAATAGTGCCTCGCCAAATGAACAGCCTCAGATGTCTTTTGGCTTGGGGTGGATTAGTTTTAGTTGGTGTCACTGCAGGTGCTCCGTGTGCTTTCATATTTGTTGTCACATGTCCAAGCCAAGTTTTGACTTATACACAGAAGTTATTTGACGCACGCGCATGTACAGCATTCATACACTCATCAAGTATGTGGACACTGATAGACGGACTAGCTCTGTTTGCTACACTGCCCCCTAGCGACCTGCAGGCTCTGTTGGTACGTGAAAGTGGGCGGGAGCTGGCCGTGGTTGATGTTTACGGCAGCTCTGTGGTCCACTGCGGATGTCAGCTGGTCGACCCGGGCTCGAGGAGCTGCTTTAAGTGGCACACAGGGCTGCGGTGTTGTTTATTTGTTGATGTGGGCATTTGAGGAGCAGTTATTCCAACCTGAAGAGGCGACATGGAAGATATAAAATGGTGGTGCTATGACATAAGCGATGACGACATGAACAGCAGGCCTTTTGTTTTATTTATTTATTTGGAGTTGGACGTTGGGTTTGTTATAAGCTATAATGTTATAAGCTATAATGTTATAAGCTATATGCGTTAGTCTGTGTGCTCATGTAAAAGAGACTTTCAAACTCTTGGGTTGACATGGACAAATGGCAGTTGTCTTCATTTGATTATGTATAAAAATATAGAAAATCATATATAAAAAAAAATATATATATGATTTGATAGCTTATAAATCACAAACGACTTTTTGTTTTTACTTGACGCCTGGGGTAAGGGTTTTGGTTTTAACATATAATTTTATGGTAATATATTATTCTAACATATTGCTGTAATATGGGGAGATGGTGGTCTCATTCACTGCTCAGATGATTATCTGTTTATCTGATGACTGTTGCTCAGCAAAACACTCCCAGCGCCGGCCGTTTTCTAAATCATTTTGAATGAAGCTCACAGTCTCTTTGGTCTTCAGTATCTCATTCTTGATCTTGCAAAGGCTATGACTGTCCCGCCTTGTTTAGAAAGCCTGTATGGTCTTACTGTTTCCCCCCGTTGTAAAATGGTGGTGCTGCAGTGGCTGAAGACCGCTGCTCCACTGTGCACAGCCTGCAGAGAGACAGAAAGAGTGCGGGTATTTAGTAAGTGCCATTTTGGTTCAAATGAAATGAAAAAGCTCTGTTTCTGTGTTGTTAAAGCAGAAACACACTGTCACGAAAACTTATGAAGTAATGAAGCTGTCCGCAACACCACATTTAGAAGCCCACTTTTAAATCTCGACAGGCTGAAATTTTCTTGCTAATGGTCATAATTTATGATGTGTGGATCAACATGCGCTCATTGGCCAACAGCTTCCTGAGTGCTTAACGAGCATAAAGTCGAACACTTCCGGACATTAATTGGGCCAGTCGACGATGGTAAAGCGCTTCTAGTGGGTTTTACGCTGTAACTATGTGAATTACTCCTTATTAGTCAAGTTAAAGCTGCAGTGAGTGACCACTGTTTTTAATCATGGCCGATAAAGTAGAAAGTTTACCGATCCCATTCAACTAATTCTGACTGATGTTGTGTCTTTGAAACTTGAAGCGCAGAGAACGCAAAGATTTCAGACCAAATAAGGGCCGTCTCTATTTTGCCGCAGGCCTTCTTAATCTTTACTGATTCGGCACTAAATTAAGTTACACAATATAAGACAATAATATAATACAAATGATAATAATAATAATTATACTACGTCTACTACTAATAATAAGTAGACTATAATAAATAATAAATAGCCTAAGAAATAATAATATGATAAAATAATGCTAGCCTATTTCTTCCATGCGTCACTTGATTTACAAATAGCGCAGAGGCTTCCTGCTCAGATATGAGAAATATTGATATAATCTCAATTTATCAACAAGTTGTTTTCCTGCACCTATGTGTGCTAATCTGTATATCATTGGACATATGATTCCAGCTCATGGAAACCTGGACCAAACGGCTTCTCCTTCTCCTCTTCGCCCATCAAAAAGCCCCGCGCGTGATTTGCCTTACGGCCCGCAATAAAACACTAAAACTCGGGGAGAAAGAGTGACCTTTCTATTTCTGCACACTGGCAGAGGCTTCGCTGCATTCCAGCCGCTCTTAGTCCACATATTGGGCTGAGTGTCCAGTTTATTTACAGCCCCAAACTTTATGATCCGCCCGCCGTGTGTTCTTATGGCGCTGGACAATTAAAGCGTTTGGGAAAGTGAAACATTTGGACACATTGTAAAACTTCATTGTAAATAACAAAAACAAAACAAAATAAAACAACGAAAATCACAAAACGAAAAACTGCACATTCTTCCTCAAATTAAATGCGATGGAATGGCCAACTTTAACAATTTATTATAGGTAAAAGAAATGCAGAAATACGCAGATTTTACGCACGCACACACTATTATAAATATCTCCATGCAGCTCCAAATTATCACGTATTTATACAATAAGTAGTGTTTAAAGGCCCATAAAATGAGTTCTTCTTGCTCAACTTTTTTTTATGTGTGTACAAAGATTACTATAAAGCCTTTATCAACTTTTCTTGCACTAGTTTTGTCTGTCGGCACTTTTGTGTGTGTTTGTCTGAAATGTGTGCGGATGTCACATATGGTCGGGAATAAGGTGATGGGAAGCTTTTATTACACCGGCCACTTCCTCCTCTTTGTTCCAGTCTCTTTTATGGTCCATTCACTGAGACCTCAAACAGAGGCAACGCCGCTGTTGCACTTTTAGCATCAAAACTCTCCTCTCACTGAACAAATCAGTGGCTTGGACTGGTGAGTTGTTGAATTTCTCCACCTGGCTGCACTGGCAATTTTATTTATAAATGGTCTATAAATGCCGCAGAACAAAACACAATGGCAAATTATAGCCACACAGGCGCACAGTGATGTAAATACGATATGATTCTAGGTTTTAGCGAGTCTTTGAAGCATTATATATATAGCTTATATATATTTTACCTGCTTTACTTTTTTATGTGCCACAAATGTACAATATTTTCTCCATGGCGCGAAAAACTGAATATCCAAATGTATAGCCAAACCTGAGCGCATACAACCGCATACATAATCACCACGGTGCACTTTTTTATTCATTTCTAAATAAATTGTTTGTACCTGGTTGCGCACGCGGCACCAGGGCAATGCAATAGTGTATAGGCCTGTGAGGGGACAGTCCACTCCTAACTAATAAGCACTAATTTGACGAGGACGCGCGCAAAAATGATCTTCGTACGAGCGGATCTGTACTCCTTTCCCCGTGCGCTTTACGCGGAGCAGAGTTCATTTAAAGAGTCCTGCTTGCGTTGCAGGCTTTTGCTGCGGAGATAGTTGTTTGTGAGCTGGGGAGCGTCACTTGTTTTATTGCCCTCACAGAAGAGACCATAAACGCATTCTTACCACCTCCACCTCCCCCAGTCTAAAAGCAGTTCACAAGTCACATCATTCTTATATGGAAACATTAACAGTATGTTGGAAAGTGCTTGTGTGACTGATACTGAAACTATAAATGCCAATAAGAGTATAAGGGAGAGGATTGTATAAGGGAGTCCGTCCTGTGGGGGGGGGAGGAAGTGTGTGCGTTGTGGTTGCAAAATGAATTAAGATAACAATAAAACAAAAGAGAAAAACAAACCTAAAATATATCAAATTATGATGCATATATGCAACATGTGATGCAAAGGTAAGGGAATCACGTCTGTGCCAAGACACTTGATAGTTCCCTCTGCCTCTGTAATACTGCTTAACACTGATCCAAAAATAATGTGTGGAACATTCTAAAACAAAAGAGAAAACAAGTGTTTAGAACAATTTTCTGGCGCCAATCTACCCAATGTTCCAGTCCAAGTCTACTTTGTGTTTATCGGCATTTAGCACTAATGTTCAAGCTTTGAGCTAAAAGCTACAGTTTCCCTTCAACTCCTGCCTCTCAATTGGCTGAGCTTGGTCAGCTGACGTTGTCATATTGTCTCTCACCGAGCCAAGCCTCGACTATAACACTCGGGTTTGTGCGTCTTAACCGGAGATTGGAAATTAATAATATTGAATCCTCAAAGAAGCCCTCGCATCAGTTTTGACTTGAAGTGAAAAGGGGGAAAGAACACTTTGGAGATAGGTGTGGTTGCGCGTGTGAGACACGGAGGGCGATTTACACCAAAAAGACCGATTAAGAAGTGGAGAGAGAGTTGGAGAAAGGGTTACAAGCAAGGTATGAATTCTTATTTCGCAAATCCGTCGCTCTCCTGCCATTTATCCAGTGGTCAAGAGGTTTTACCGAACGTGCCACTAAACTCTACCACCTATGACACGGTCAGACATTTCTCGTCTTACGGCGCGGCAGTGTCCCAAAATCGGATCTATGCACCTTTCTACTCTCCACAAGACAACGTTGTGTTTGGCTCTGGCCGGGCACAGTACGAGTATGGATCAAATATGTTCCTCCAAGACAAGGACGTGCTCCCCAGCTGCAGACAAACAAGCATGGGACTCAATTCACAAAGCCACATTGCCCAAGAGTACAGTTTGGATCAAGGAAGAGCAGGAGCGCAGGACCAGAAAGCCAACATCCCGATCTACCCATGGATGCAGCGAATGAACTCACACAGCGGTGAGTTTTACTACGACAAATAAATTAAGGAAATGGGCCAGTTTTACGATATGTCTTACCAAGAGAGTAAGTTACTTTTTATGGCCCCATAAAACATGACTGTATCCCCTCCACTTGTAGATGGGGCTTTACATGAGCAAATAAATAGCATTTTAAAATGATATACTGGTCATAATCAGCTAAACATGAGGCGATCCTATCATTTTAGACAATATTTAGTTTTAATGTTTAAAAAAAAATCCTAATCAAACAGACTTTCTTATGGTCGCCCTGTGAATGAGAATAACTGAGAGCTGTGACTTTGTGTGCCCCACAGGAGTAGGCTACGGGACAGACAGGCGCAGAGGACGTCAAATTTACTCTCGTTATCAAACGCTCGAGTTGGAGAAGGAGTTTCATTTCAACCGCTACTTGACGAGGCGCAGACGCATCGAAATAGCCAACGCTCTCTGTTTAACAGAGCGCCAAATCAAAATTTGGTTTCAAAACCGGCGCATGAAATGGAAGAAGGAGAGCAACCTGACGTCCACGGTGACTGGAAGTGAACAGACTGGCGGGTCCCAGGAGGGAGAACGTACTGATGCAACGGAGGAAGAAAAGGACGAGGACAAGAAGAAGGAATAGTTGAGGAATTTCCAAAATCAAGTGACTGTACAAAACCCAACATAACTACCTAGACTACCTAAATAAAACTGGGAGCGGCTTCACTGCATGTTGGCTGTCCCGCCGCACTTATATCCTGACCACGGAGTATTGGAAATTTATTTTAGCCCCAAAAGGACACATATTGTGATATTGAACCGCAGTGTTTTTTTTGTAACTGCAAGCCACACTTTATGGATATTGAGAATATCTAATGAGTATTAATTCCTACCTTATTCCCCTTGTATACTTATCCCCCACAGCCTATCCATCACTGTGAACCCTTTGATCACCCCGTACACACTCACAGAACTAAAAGTATTGTACATCCACATTCCATTGAGTTCAGAGCAGGACGACGCAGGCATTTTTTGTGGTCAAGTCCATATTTGAATCAACCCAACAACACACTTGTATATAACCAAAATAAAAAAAGGTGTATTGCTATCTAAAATAACCGTGATAACGTCACTGTATTCAATCGCTTTCATAGTTTCCCCAGAAAACAAAACAAAACTGCGCTTTGTCCCTTTCTTTTAGGAACACGATCGGAATAATCCTTGTGAGTTGCATTTGTACACCTGTGTATTACCATTTTGGGAACTGGGGGGGGGTCATGTTTTGTCATAATTGTGTATCATAAATAAAGTATTTGTAAAAAAAACAAAAACAAAAATAACTTGTCTTGTATAAAATCTTTAAATAACTATTAAAATTAGTGAAGGGAAATGAAAGAAAAGGAGGTAGGATACATAATCATATAACACATATATACTCAAATATGCGCGTAAAGTAGACTTGATATTTTGTTCAGTTTTTAACATAGGCCTGTATCAATTATTATTATTATTATTATTATTATTATTATTATTATTATTATTATTATTATTATTATTATTATTATTATTATTATTATTATTATCAAACTGACGGTCATAGCAGGAGTTGCACTGTGCTGATGCGACTATGATTGGATCTGGTCGGTCCGCTGAAGGGGAAGTGGAGGGCAGTGGCCGCAGTGCCCGTCCTGCCCCATACCAGACACCAGATGACGCTCTTGTCTTACTGTCGTGCCCTTTTTGCGCAAACCGTACCCTGCCTGGTCTTCAGGCACCAGCAGCTCAAACTTTACTGGACACGTTTCCGCTATTCATCAATATCCCCATTGAGTATCAAAGCCAATTTATGACTGGCCAACATGCGCACGTGATCCCATACAAATACACCATATTTGGGCAGCGCACTTCGCGATCAAGTAATAAAAAAGCAAACCCTGGTCTAGCTGTAAAACTTGGATTATTTTTTTAACAAGTTAAAAGCCGTTAAAGCCAATGCAAAAAGCGTGCAATGGTCTGCACATGCTTACTTCAAGGCAGCACATTTGAAGAGAGGAAATGAATTCCTTTATTCAAAGCACCTCTTTCAGTCAAACAACGGAAGGAACTTCAAATATGTTTAATTTCGATGCAGCTGGGCGCGTGTCCAGCCGCTTTGTGGGTGTTGATGCGAACGGCTTCTACACTTGTCCCGTCCCAACAACCTCTGTTCATCGGGACGAGATGAAAGCCAGTCTGAGCGGCAGCGCGGAAGATCCGTTTCAATCCAGATCGCAAATAAACATGGTTTCCAGTAACTCGACAGTGGACGCGAGCGCACACAGTTTTAGCAGCACATCAGTGCTGGGACTAAACCGGGAGACGGACAAAAGCTGCAAACCAGGAGGTAACAAAATCCATGAAAGTCAGAGGAGTGAAGAGAGCACACAAGGATTAAAACATCAAACTATTACAAGTCAACGAGAGAGCGGCGAGCAACAGC
This sequence comes from Lesueurigobius sanzi, assembly GCA_900303255.1. Taxonomy (NCBI): domain Eukaryota; kingdom Metazoa; phylum Chordata; class Actinopteri; order Gobiiformes; family Gobiidae; genus Lesueurigobius; species Lesueurigobius sanzi. Next base: position 28,139 of record OMNZ01070039.1, on the reverse strand, counting down.
CCCAGATCTACCCATGGATGACAAAACTGCACATGAGCCACGGTAAAGTTTGTCTTATTTCTACGGAGCGAAAGACGCGTTTCCCTATCTATTCTTAGCACCGCAACACTTATTTCAGACCGTTCCACTTCTCTCTTGAGTTTTATAGGCCAAACGCAGGAAATAATAAAAACTCGTGGTCATAAATTTTATGACAAAGGCATCCATTGCTCGTAAACCTGCTCTGTTACGACGAAGAGGTGATCTGAGGGTGATTTATGGTTGTATAATTGGATAAGAGAAGCAAACTGTAATAAAATTATAACATCATATTCCAAATAAGCTTTAAATATAGATCTGATTTCGCTTTGTTTGTATTGTAAGGCACTTATGCACTATAAGGATATCGCAGTGCGTGTGTATGTGAGTGTGTGTGTGTCTCTCTCTCACACACTCCCACACCAAGCCTTAGCCTTAAAATGAACTCTGGGAAACACTGCTGCCCTGACCCAATCATGAACTTTTCACCTCGAAAAGATTTGAATAGACATGCTTCGTCCTTCTCTGTGTCTCCGACTTGAGCTGGAATCGCAGTACAGACGGACAGAAGAAAGCCTGTCTGATCAGCCTTTGTGCACATATGTGCAGGCTCGCATCAAGAGGTGCAATATTTCAGACACGGCCTGTTGATAGGTTTGCAGGCCTTCAATATAGCTATTTTAGACTTACACATAGACTCACTTCAGTCATCCACCAGAGAAATGGCGTTTAAACTTATAAGGATATATTTTGCGCTCGTCTTTATCACCATAAAACAATCTCAAATGTCTTTTATTTTTTAGACTATTTATATTGATATTTTTTAGAATAGCAAATAAAGTAGATTTAAATGTATTCAATATTTACGTATGCCTTGGTTTGATAGCCCTCAGGCCGTTGTACATTTGCTTCATCAAGTCATATGTCCTTATGTCCTTATGGGCTCATGTTGGCACGGGAATGTGGTGGCCTGAGCTGTTCATACAATGCGCAATTTATAGTTCCATTATAAATTGTTGTGTGCATAGCCATAGAGTACATATTGTATTTAGCAGCAGTGCCAATGGAGGCTAACTGATTTCACTGCCTCTTCAGAGACGGAAGGAAAGCGCTCGAGGACCAGCTACACCCGGTACCAGACTCTGGAGCTGGAGAAGGAGTTCCACTTTAACCGCTACTTGAGCCGCCGCAGACGCGTTGAGATCGCTCACAGCCTGTGTCTGAACGAGAGGCAAATCAAGATCTGGTTCCAAAACCGACGCATGAAGTGGAAGAAGGACTCAAAGATAAAAGGAGGAAAAGAGTAAAAAACATGGCGTCCTCTGCTCTGGGTACACAGTGCATGCTGGCGCGTGACCTCCAGATGAACCTCGAGGAGCAATGACATCATGACACTGCGCTGCGTGCTTCATCACCAATTATGTGTCACTTGCTGCAGTTTGGGACCTAATATATTGAATAGCACTCAGTTTGATCAATAGGTTTACATTTTTAAATTAATTTGCTGCCTATGCGATGATAACCTCACTCGAGAGCACTAAGAGGACAAGCAGCGAAGCCAGAGCCTGGAAGGGCCACACTACCACCTGCCTCAGTTCTTTATCAAACTCTTCTTGGTTTAGTACAGAGCGCTCAGACACCTCTGTCCAGTAACAGACCCCTGGTCCCTCCGCTTGGGTGGGGGTCATTTATTTGTTCATAATTAATCCAACCTGTAAGTTATAGTTTATCAATGTGAAACTGAAACCGTTGTGTGTTCACCTCATGTGTCTATTCACCCAGTTCTAGAGCAACTGATAGAAGTTAAGTGTTAAAAAAATAAAGTCTCATCTGATGTCAAACCCGTTGCAAAGCTCAATACTTGAATATTTTTTCTTTTTTTTCAATATATATATTTATTTCTATATATGAAATCTTGTATGTGTAAGAAGTGAGTGGCGCTATCGTTTCGTAGTCTTTTTTTCTTGACTCCAGACTGACCAACGGGTTTGCTGCTGACGTTTAAGGCCCCTCATAAAAGTTTATTAGCCCTTTCCACTGGAGCCCCAGCAGACAATGTTTCCTGTTTGTTTAAACTGTAAAACCGAACAGTAGCCTGAGACAACATGGTGAGGTGAGACCAGTGTCCTGTGTCCGCGCAATGACGCGCCACTGCTCGGGTGGGTCATGTGCTTAATCCATGTTATTGCGCTTGATGCTGCTATTGTTGGGCAATAATACACTTAAAATAACAGCTTGCTTTCAAAAATATATGGCTTTAAAAGTTTCTATTTGACATTATTTATTTTATACCGATTTAAGTTGTAAATTTGAATCTGCCGCTGATAAGAAACAAACAAAAAAACAACAGAAAAGAAACTCACCTCGGACTAAAAGCTTCCTCTGCAGTGGTCAGCGCTGCATCCACTTTGCTTGCGATCTGTTGGACCTAACATTATACGGTGGACTATGTATTGAATCCCATTTTGAATGTCTTTCTTTTTTGGGTATTTTAAAGTTTACAAGGTTACATATGCCAATTGGCCAAAGCAGGGTCTGTGAATGGTGCATAGGGAGCACGTGGTGTCATTTAAGTGGGTTTTATGGCCTGGAAGAGCTGACAAACCTTCGATATATACACATCATATATAATCTTAACTGTCCGGAATCGCAGCTGCTGTCTTGCCTTATCTGAGGCAGAAAGGGCTCTGTGGCAGTAAGGACCACAACCTTTCTGCGGACTGTGCACAGGCCGTTGCGGAGAGCGGACTGACGCAGCAGCAGTAAGTTCATTTTTAACTTTGCAACTGCAGGCCTGAGAATGCGCCACTTTATTGCGCTCGGATAAATCGAGCTTTGTGTTTTTCGTCGTAATGAATGTAATAGCAATTATCAATTGGCTTATAAAATACGCTTTGCTGCAATGGCTATTTGTTTATTCCACTCGTAAATAACGTGTGGGATATTTAGGCCTATTAAACTATAAAAAATACAGTTACAGCAAGTCAAGTTTGTTTTACTTCGCACGGTTGAATTAAACTGTTGAGATCAAACACAGGCCCGATTAAAAAAAAGTCAAATCATCCAAAAAAAAAAAAAAACATTTTAAAAGTAACAAAAATCACCAGATTTCAAATGTTACGATGTTGTCTAAGAAATTAAAACATTCTCAAAAATAGAATATAAATTCGATGAGTTTTATAAATTCGATGAGTTTTTGATGATGTGGGCTAATTATATGGTTTATAGGCTACATGTTTGGCTTGTTTTACGCGTAAAAAGATACCATTTATTTTATCACGTGCCCTGGTTGGCTTTGTTTAATCCGAGTGCTTTCAGCGTTGGCGTAAAGAGTGCTCTTTTTTATTATATTTTTGTTGCTGTCTGCTGGGGTCATGAAGAGGCCACGGGATTATTTATCTTCAAGTCTCTTTATTGCGTTTTCAAGGTGCACACTTCTCTAACATTGCACTCAATCTGAAAAGGAAAAAAAGGCGCTTCTTTCGTAATTTTTAATGAACGCAACTTTCGTCCCCTTTTTTGTTTTTTTTTTATTTACGAAGCTTAATAACAATATAGAATTTGACAGTGGACATACGTGTGTTTTGTGTTTACGGTTATTTTGGTGTTCTTCTATAGGGAAAGGGCACGGCCTGCATTTCTTGATCTGTTTAATCATTGTTTCTTCTTTTTCCTATTTGGTATCAAGATCCATTTCCGAGACAAAGTCCTATCAGGTTTAGTGGGAATTGATTTTTAAATGCAACTTTCGTAGCAATAGCTGCTCGTCTCACCTACACGCCCTAGAATGAAATTATATTCACCAATGATATATAGTTGGTGATTTGATCCAGTCTTGCTCCTCACAGATGGATCACTTACACCTCCAATAGGGGGCACTGTATGACACTGCTACACTGTGTGGGCACTACGCCCTTTATGCCAGGCTATGCACTAGTGCTCCCTTTGTCCATACCCCTCGAGGACAACACATGTGCGCCTATAGCCACTTTCCCCCAAAAGAGGAAGAAAAACAGTCATTACAGAAAAAGCAATTTAAAGAAATTCAAACATTAGTGATTTATGACAGACGCCTAAAGGACCAAATGAAAGTATCTTAAAGATCAGATAAGTACAGTGCAGAAGTTCAGACGTCACTGTCATGTCGCGCTTTGCTGTTGTATTCTTTCCTCTGACCTGAACAGCTGACATATTCATTATTCAAGTGGCAGAGGTCATTTCCGGATCAACTCAAACCACGCTTTGTCTGAGACTAAATAAATAAACAAACGTAAATGACGTAAGCCCCACTTTTCCTTAATGTTTACAAAAAGGAAAACGCATTTACAACGTGAAGACAAAGTTTTATTGACTTATAATTCACGGGCAGCACGCTGAATCCGGGGATTTCTATTCATAGTCCATTTTGCCCGAGGAAATATCAAAACGAATTTATTTCTACGGTCTGAAAAGAATCCGTCCTAAATTAGTAAATGACTAGTCCCAGATCTGCAGGAGCCCTCACAAGTCAGCGCGTTTCTAGGGCAGCTTTCCTTCAGAACACACACAGGAGTGTGCCACACGTGCTGTGGAAACACATCACTTCTAACGGGGACTGTGCAGGTCTATAGCCATGTGTGAGACATGGATATAGACCTCATGTGGAGCTCTATCGATTATCAGGGATTTTTTGATGCACAAAGAAAAACTTATCATTGCAGAATGTTGAAATGTATTTATTTATAATTATATATTTTTTATAGATCCTTTTCCCCCACAGAACTTTTGAGAACAAAACGTTATTATTATTATTATAACTATTATTATTATTATTATTATTATTTTTCAATATATATAATTTAACCAAGTTTCAGAATCTCTCCACAAGAGACCTGGCCAAGGCAGCAGCCAATACAATTTGAGAATATAAAAAGCTTTATTTGACATGGAAATATGGTCATATGGTCTTACATATAGTCTTTTTGTAAAAAAAAATGTCCCTTTTGTTTTTCAGATGAGTCCAAAACAATGGCACCATGGACTCCCATGTAAGTATTGCACACCAACTCACAGACAAAGGGCATTTTACTGGTGTTTATTGTCATGTTGGACAACTAAGATGTGTCCAATGGGGCTCAACATCAGTGTGAAAACAAGGAAACAGTAAAGCACAATAAACGTGTGTCCGTCTTTAGAAACACTGACCATATCACACAAAAACAAGACTAAAATTCATATTTGTAAGAATTGGCGTAAACCATGACCATTAACTGCGGTGAGTCCTGAACTCCGTGTTCTCCTTCACATCAACCTCTCGTCTCCAGTCAGCCTGCACTTCATTAAAACTTTTTATTCACATCGGACGCCTTATTACACGTGCGTAGAGGCTATTAGTTTAAGGCTTGATTAAAAGCGCCTCGCGTGTGCACTGTACTGTAGGGAGTGCATCATGTTGCATCCAGGTCAGACATTACAGCAGTTATTAGCCTTCCACAGCTACTGTTGGGTCTCAAATTAAAACCAGAACAAGCCTGTGTCGTATTTGTACAAGGACAAACATGATTTTGTGGTGCAAAAAAGGGCAAGGCTTAAACTATTCCTCAAATGAACAAATGAAACATCAAATTAGTTCGCCCGAGGGTCTCATTTTTTGTACTTCTACATTATAACTAGTTATTGAACTAGGTGCACGATCTGAAAGCCATTTGTGGAGAAAGAATTCATTGCTTTCTCTCCATCAATAATCCTTGGCAGTGAACTATTGGAAGCAGTCAAACGCGAGGGGTGAACCGCGGGTCAGCCTGTCTAACTAATATTAAAATGCGTCCACCAGAGCACAGGCAAGCACGGAGCGTTTGTGGAAGTTCAGCAGGGGCCCCTAAAAAAAAAAAAAATCATGGCGTTGATGCCCAAAGAAATATAAAAGATAGATGTTTTTGGACACTGCCTGAAGTTGTTCCCTCGCTTCTTCCTCCCCTGTAATCAATAGCATTGATTTGCAATCTGAACATGTTTGCTGTTTTTAATAACACCCTCTACCAAACAGGTCATATGTCTGATATTGTGATTTTTCATCCTTGGTTTCTCATTAGCTTCCATCGTGGCAGGAAAAAAGGTTAGCGAGCGGTCAGTATGATAATGGCGAGCAGAAGAAATGGCTGGGAACAATAGAAACTTATTTTTCATGCGACCTGTCACGCTGTCCCTTTGTACGTGCCGTGTCTGGGACTGAATATTCATATAGCAGACAGCTTATGGGCCCTGCATGTTGAAAAGGAGAATCTCTCATCTTTGCCAGGGGAAACTCTTGATATTTCACATTTTACCACGATTTCCTTCATTTTACGCACGCACGTACCGCAGCCACGTCTAAGCCGGTTGCATCGTTTCATTAGTTGTCTATATGTACCCTGTAGAACCGAATTTGTGTCAACTACTTAACACTCGCAAATGCGTCTCTACAGGAATACATGGGCAACTGAAATCCCTCGCCATTGGACTCCTCTGCATCGTCTCCAGCGCTTCAGTCTGGTCCACACACCGGCCTCGGCAGTCGCGTGGGTTAATCACGTCAAAAGGTGTATTCACATTAGTGCGTTGGATATAGCGGAGGGGCCACTGAGAACGGAACCACGCGCGCGAGGCTGTGGTTACTCCCGTGTCAGACCCTGTAAAACACGTTAGGAACAAGAGGTCGTTTTAAAGTGACTGATTTACAGCTTTTATTGCTCTATAAAACGCCTCTAACATCCTCGCTAAGGGTAATAGAAATGTCGTGCGCATTCCGTACAAACAGTCAAGCCTCGAAATACACCATTCAAACAATATTATGCAATTATTGCTTATGCCCCCCCCCCCCCCCCCCCCCCCCCCCCCCCCCCC